>JALIZH010025237.1:0-18940 GCA_030522465.1 Rhipicephalus appendiculatus
AATGCTCGCTGGTAGGTCTAAATTAGCTGTATTAGAGAGCATCCCTATTGGAAAAACTGCCATAGTGGATACTGGAAAAGATAGTGGACATACTGGAAATAATGCTGGGTATACTGGAAATCATGGTGTTCATAGTGGATAGTGGATGATGGCATAGTGTACAAGGTGGAAAGGATAGTGGACGATGGTGGATAGTGTGCGTCCACTATCGTGCGAATACTGGAAAGCAGCGAGGGAATGGTGGCTGAGGAAAATGATGGTGTACCATGCTGGAGAAGCTGCACCAAACCGTCATGGCGGCAATGACGTCACGTCCAACAGCATCGGAAGTGAAATTCGTTGGGCGCTGAGGCCGTGACCACTAGGGGTCGCCGCTGTCGTCCTCTCGCATTTTTCTTTACTGTCATGGCGCCGCGCTGCTACAACGTGGTCATGGCGTGGTGATTGTGTTTGTGCTGATGCGGTTGATTTTTGCGCGGGCCGTCGTTGTGTGTTTTATGTTGCGGTCATTGACTTAGGCGGAACTTCTTGAATGAATATGATGTGCGGTATGTGCAAACTGAGTGATCAGCAGCCGCCAGCTCCCCAAGTACGATTGCTTTGCTGGCGATGAACGTGATTACCCTTGGAATACATCGTCTTCAAATGCTTCCGCACATTATCGATGAACAGCGCCGGTATAGTTTCTCGCAACGCGCTCTGTGGCGTGGAGAATCGACGTGACAGTTCGTGCACATTGGGAACTCACCACATTGCCGCGAGACCGACAGATGCCCGCAAACGGGGTTGTCAGCGGCCGACGCCGACTCGTCACGCCACTTGAAGACCGGCGTACGTCGCAAGTGTACACTGCCAGCATGTTTTCTTCAGAAAGGTAGGTTGCTCTATGCATGTTATGCATTATTGCTCTATGCGTTATAGCCAAGAGATATTGAATGCCGCGTACTGAATGCTCTTGCAGTTGTGTTGAACCTGCAACTACACGACGTTTGTAAAGAACTTAATCGCTACTGTTAAAATTTAATGTGCTCGTATATCTGAGACGGACGCACTAGCCGCCATAAAGCTGAAAGCAGAGATAAAAATTTCGACAGAAAGGTGCTCATCTTACACAGGTATTTAGCAACCGTCACTGCACTTGAAATAACCGAACTAAAAAAATTATTGCTACAGCCACCGGGTTGTGCTGTAGCAATTTCGGTGATGTAGCACCGGGTTAGGGACAGGGAATCGGTGAGGCGCGATAAGTTGCATTGGTCGATGTTTGCTCAGCGTTTATTTTGTGTCATTTGGTGAAGCAATAATGAACATTGTTTATGCTAGCATCCTTGTGCACTGAATAATTTTTATGTTGGATAGAACAGGAATTTTTTTTCAGAATCCGCCCCTCAAGATAACGAAATGTTGAAGGTGGGTTTCGGGGGAAAGCGGGGGGGTGGGGGGGTGGGTGGAAGGGTCGGCAGTGCAGCACGAGCGAAAACTGGCCGGCTGTGTATCCCCGTAGGCCGGCTTCCGGCATAGTCCACTGTGAATTTCATTTGCCGCTGCAATGTATGAAAGTTTAGGCTGTGGTTTCGTTGTTTTTTTTTTGTCTTGCTCGGCTCGGGCTAGCGGATCGCATGTTTATTTTGAGAGGGGCAGGTTAGTTGACTACTGAACTAACCCGCTTGTGGTTTTCAAGAGATTTATTTCAAGAGCATCAAGCTAACGCTACCGGCCTGCTGCGAGGGCAAGTAATTGTCCCGGCACGGAATGCCGACACTATTCCGTTTACGTCAGCTCGCGAAAAAAAATTATAACAGCCGGTAATAGCTAACCAGCTGTAGTAATTTGTGGTGCTATCATACTGTATTATGAAAGACACGTTTAAACTACGCGACGACAACACGTTAAAACATAGAAACACACACATGAAGCGCAGAAAACACACACCGTGCGCTTCATGTGTGTGTTCATTTCTGTGTTGTCTTCACCCAGATTGAACGTGTCTGCTATATCTGTGAACCAACTAGCCGAATAACATGCAATGCCTACAACAAGGACTCACTATATATTTATTGTGCGAAAGGAGCAGTGTACGTAAGCCGCATCAATGTGTTCATTACCTAAAGAAAGCATTTCTATTTTTTAATGATGCTTTTTGAATGTTTTTTCAGGGTCTCGGAGAAATGCATTTCTTTGTAGTCACTTCAAATAGAGCCACCGAGGGAGAACCGTGACGCTGTTGGGAAGGTTTTCTACTAGGGTTTTCTGCAGAAGCTGCTTGTATAGGCAAACGTGTAAGCAAAACACAAGAAATGTAGAAAAGTGAATAAAGTTACTCACTGAGTCAGGCTGTTCCTTGATTGGTGTAAACAGGCTATTGTGCCTGTTTCGCCTGATAACACATTTGCAACACAAGTGAACAATTTGTTTTCTGTGCTTAACTTGTGCGCCTTATGTAACAGGAAGATACGTTTTCAGTTGTAACAGAAAGAACATAGAGAGAAATATTTCATTGACTAATATGCTCGCCATTTCGTACCTGCTACATACCTTGTACACAGCATACTTTCTACCCACCTAAACTACTGTCCACTATCCACCCAGCATCCACTATCCACTATCCAGCCAGCATCCACTATCCAACCACCATCCAGTATCCACTATCCAACCACTATCTACCCAGCATCCACTATCCAGTATCCCACCCACTACATTAATCCACTATAATGGTGGATGGTGGTTTCCACTATGTCCACTATTTCTGTTTTTCCAATAGGGATGACATTCCAGTGTGCGCAAAGGTATTTACGAAACATAGGAAAGGCGAATGCACATGATCGCAGATGTAGAATACGTTAGGTTTCTGCGATATCGATTCTGTGCATTTCAGTTTTTTTTTGCGCCGCCAGATGGACCCACTTATCCGGCCTCTCAGGTGTACAACTGCAGTAATCTGTTTGCGCTAACGCAAAGAAGTCTATGGATGAACTAAAGTTCTTCATTAACGCTACCCGCGTGTTGCTTGTTTGCGACAATATTTATTTACGCTACTCCACTTTGATAGCGTGTGTTCGTGTTGGCATGTGCCGTAGATGTAAATAAACGACACACTTTTTCAGCTTTTTCCACGCTTCGAACAGCACATCTGCAGCTCGCGATGGTTCGCCGACACGCTGGCCGAAGAGCACACGTCATATCACGCTCTTTCTTTTCGTCTTTCGTTTCTTGGTGGCTTGGGTATTGTAAATTCATGAAATTATTCATTGGAGCGGCGCCACGTGATCAGGCATGAAGAGTGAGGAGAGCCACTGGGAGTGAGAAGGTTTCCAGGCGTGGGTGCCAGTAGCCGCCACGTTAAGCACACTTGGATTGTCGACGTCAATGCTGCTAGAACATCGTCTTTCAGGACACTATAGACCTCCCCGAACACGTCAGAGTAAGGTCAATGTTACAGGGTGCCGAAGTCCCTGTTGAGGTTTCTGGGGCTCTTTGACCTCAACATCAAATAACTTCCAGGGGATAGACGCCATTCGAATTCGGTCAAAAGTATTTATGCATGCCGAGTAATTGAATAAGGGACACATCTGGAGCTTGAAATTTTATGTCAGTGCCCTTTAAGCCTTCTTGCAGTTATCCTGAATGTTCGCTGCCGTTAGCTCCTATGTACAATGCGTAGCATGGGAGATAAGTTTTTATGTGTTCGTCTACTTGATATCACGAATGTGTTATCATTGGGCATTTTCAGTGTTCGGTGGTGAGTCTTTTAAGTGTAATCGTCTGAAGATGAGAAGCTGCCACGTGCGGGAATAGATTATAGCGGTTTCCACATATTATAAACTAATTTTAAGTACACTGCTGAGTCATTACGACAAATATTGTTGCCGATATGAGATGAAAGGTAGCGAAAGTGCACAACGTCGCTCATTTTTCTAAAACAAGGGCTAATCAGCACTATTCACACGAGTTTGGCAGTGTCACCATATGACGGGCGCTAGCGTCGTGTTTCGTAAAATAGATTTTTGGCACACAACAACGAAAAAGTATTCCTGTGATGCAAAAAAAAAAGACAGGTTTGTAACGCGTAGTTCCATCGGAAATATTAAACAAGGTTATCGGTTCTTCAACTCAGCAATGTCTTACCGTGCACGTAGTTTCCAATGCGCGTTGCTGAAAGTGAACTTCTTTGCCAAAGTTGTACTCAGGTGCTCATCTTTGATTTATACTAAATGGATGGTCTTTCTTTTTTCAGCACAGTGTCTTCCGTTGTCAACTCCCATGCGGCTGTATTGTACATTGACGTTGTGTCACCGAACTTTCGGATACCGGAGCATAAATCTGCCATAGTAATAATTGCCCTAGGTAAGAATTCACCTACTAACTGCTAATATTTATGCTTGCTTCGCTCAGTTGTCTCAGAGTACTTTTGTGCTATTGAAATTACACTCTTTTCATTGTCATGAGCGATTTAGGCCAATAACATCCTTGCTGTATGTTGTCCATGTACATTCTCTCCATAGCGGCGGGAAGTGGAACTATCATGACGTTGTGTGGCCTCTTGCTTCCTTACGTCAGTTCTGCTGCGAAGGCAAGTAAAGCGAGCTCCGGGCTCAAATTATTTCTCGATAATTGAACGTGGCGTCGTCTAGCGAGTTTCTAGTAACGTTGGTGTCGTCGTTCTGAACAAAATGAGCGGTTTCGCGCTACAAAACAACGTACGGTCCTCTAGAAATAGATAGAGAGAAATAAAAAAGAAAGAAAGGGTAGAAAAAATAAAGACAAAGAAATAAAAACACAGCGAGAAGCACAAAGAAAGAAAAACACACAAAAACACACCGAAAAAACAGAGAGCAAGGGACAAAGAGAAAGAAACAAATAAATTGAGAGATATATAGAAAGTGAAGAAAGTGAAAAATATCAGAAAAGATCAAGAAAGAGACTGAGAGAGAAAAAAAAAAGAAATAGAAAGAAACAGAGACAAAAAAAATGACACAGAGAAAGACAAAGAATGATATTAAAAAAGACAAAGAAAAACAAAGAGAAAGGAGGAATGCCGCCGAGCGACGCTGTTTCTTCAGTCTTGAAACTGAAACGCGCTAGCTGCATTTAATTCCCTGTATTTATGCACTGCAGTGCTCTTTTTTTTAATATGGGCACATTGAGTGCAAATGATTAATTGCACTTAAAACCTGCTACGTAGTCAAGCTATCCGCCTAGTGCGCTGTTGCTTTGAGGTGGCGCCACCAACGGCTAACGGTGGCGAAAAGCGGATACGTGCGGCTCATAGGCGCCTTGCGCAAAGCGCCCGCTACTAACCGTTTCTTTTTTTATTCAATTTTCATTCTGGTTTGATATTTGTACTGCCGACAGTGCTCCACTAGACAGCCATGACGTTTGTTACGTCGATTGTTCCATTTTATTTGTTTGAAAATGAAACGCCCTTTTTTTATTACTCTGTGCGCGCGCGATGCAATGCATGCGTTCCTAACATGCATGCGTTGAAGTTGTTTGCGTGACCTGTTAACACAGGCGGAATAAAAACGGTTGCAACATACAAAAATCACGCCATATCCACGAAGTGAATGATGATGAGTGGGCGAAGCTCGATCGTTTTCAGCCATGGCAGAAAGAGAATGTGTGGTCTCGAACGCGCTTATACTTCATGGTCATCAGCGTCATCTTCATCACGTGTAGTGGGTACATTCCACTATACTGGAACGCGCTTATACTTCATCGTTATCACGTGTAGTGGGTACATTCCACGATACTGTGTCATCGTCATCTTTATCAGGTGGAGTGGGTACATTACACTATACGTGGCTACCTACCTACTACAACAACAACTACTACTACTACAGAGGAACGCGCTTATACTGCATGGTCATCAGCGTCATCGTCATCGTTATCACGTGTAGTGGGTACATTCTACTATACTGGAGTGCAGTTTGTACAAATTCTCAGCTAACGCCACCGTTTGAAAAAAAAACTTTCCCATATCTCATAAACGGGTCATTTGTGAAAAGATTGGGCGCAGGGATTCCAATATGTCGATAGCGGTCGCCTCAATGACTAAAATCAACACAGCGATTCGGAAACGTGGTTTTTGTTACACGGTTATGCTTATAGCACATGACGACCACATGAGGCGCCTAACAAAAACAATGCTTCAGGCCAGTCATGCCTACGTAGCACACGTTCCTGCTTCTTAAGAGAATAAAAAAATGTGGGACGAAGACAGCCATGTGCGGGCGGCGGGCCGCGTGTTTGAGACCCCTGCCCGAAACAGTACAAGAACAATGCACATCATGGTTGTATGCCTGCTTAGGAAAGGCACAAAAGTCACACATTTTCGACTTCGTCCAGCACTTAATTATACAGCTAATTATGCAAATAAAAAAAAATTACACCATCTCCCGCTAAAAGGAACCATGTGTAGATGCGAAGCCGCGGGCGCTAACGCTTACACTGTCGGCGGCGTTGACGCTGGCGCTCATCGCAGCGTTGCGCAGGAGAGAAATCTGGGGAGGCGCAAAGCACGCAGTGATGGAGCGGTGTTTCCTACTGGAACATGCCAATCGCTGCTAATGGGCAATGAGAGACAGAAGACTCCGACTGGACACAGAGACCCGCAGTCCACTTTAGTTAACGCGCACGCTGCGAATTTTTATTGTTCAACAACGCACAGGAGAAATCTCCCACCGGCACCACCTTGCAGGTCAAGATTCAGTGCCATATATACGGGGTGGCCAGTGAACGGTTGTGTAGCGCGAGCAGTCGGTTTTTTCAACCAAGAAACTCGCTAGCAGACGCTGCCTGCGTCGGCGTCGCGAGACGAGAGGGGGGGAGCGTAGGAGATAGAGAGGGGGGGGGACGCGCATGCGTAGTGGGAGTGTGGACGCCGCGGGCAGGGATGCCTAGAGTAGAGAGGGGGAGCGTAGGAGAGGAGAGGAGGCGCATGCGCAGTGAGGATGTGGCTGCCGTGGGCAGGGATGCCTAGAGAGAGAGGGGGGAGAGGAGGTTTTTTAATTTTTTTTTGAAAGGGTTTGCGCATGCGCAGTAAGGGTGGTCACGCGGCACAGCACCACCACCACCGTCACCGGATTAAGCTTCGCCATGAGATGCTTCACATCTAAAAACGGAAAGCTAACTTCTTCAACGTTGTAACAGGCGTCACACAGCTGCATAATAATGTGTGAACGTACTAGAGCAGATGACCAACAAATATTCAGTGTTTTTTTTTATTTCACAAAATTATGTGAAACTTCAAATTGCATTACAATCATGTATTTCCGAAAAAACTAATCACTTTCACCGTTGAAGCCACAATCCTGTATCAAATGCATTTTAAATTAGGCACGAAATTACTGAGGTTTATATAGTAAATGCGCACGCGTGGCATTACTCTGATTTATATAGGAAATGCGCACGCGTGTAGTACGTATACGTCGTATGCTAGATTCCCCTTTGGTACGTGAAAATCCACAGGACATGCGATTCTAGAAGTAATGTTCGTGGACTAGCGAGCATATAGAAGGGCGACTACTAAGAGCCTCACTCACACTTGTAAAAACGGTATTCGAATTGCAATTCAATATCAACCGACGCAATAACGATAACAACACGCTTGTTATCGCACAGTGGTATCAATTAGACGCGAAAAGCCAAGCGTGGTGTTTCAACTGAAGCAGAATCGTGCGCGCACAGTAATGTCGTAAAGGTTGCCGTCGTACCAGCGGTTACCACAATGTAGCACCAGTTCCCCTCCTCGGGTTATCAAACTGCCCCGACGCCGAGATCTACACATATAGCTGACTGTCAAGAAAAGTTACACCGTCTCCCGCTAAAGGGAACCATGTGTAGATGTGAAGCAGCGGGCGCTAACGCTTACACTGGCGGTGGCGTTGACGCTGGCGCTATCGCAGCGTTGCGCAGGAGAGAAAACTGAGGAGGCGCAAAGCACGCAGTGATGGACCGGTGTTTCCTGCTGGAACATGCCAATCGCTGCTAATGGGCAATGAGAGACAGAAGACTCCGACTGGACACAGAGACCCGCAGTGCGCTTTTAGTTAACGCGCACGCTGCGAATTTTTATTGTTCAACAACGCACAGGAGAAATCTCCCGCCGGCACCACATTGGAGGTCAAGATCCATTGCCATATATACGGGATGGACAGTGAACGGTTGTGCAGCGCGAGCAGTCGGTTTTTTCAACCAAGAAACTCGCTAGCAGACGCTGCCTGCGTCTGCGTCGTGTGGCGAGAGAGGGGGGGGAGCGTAGGAGAGGTGAGAGAGGGGGGGACGCGCATGCGCAGTGGGAGCGTGGGCAGGGATGCCTAGAGGAGAGAGGGGGGGGAGCATAGGAGGGGGAGAGAGGAGGGGCGGCGCATGCGCAGTGAGGGTGTGGATGCCGCGGGGAGGGATGCCTAGAGGAGAGAGAGAGGGGGGAGAGGAGGTTTTTTATTTTTATTTTTTTTTGAAAGGGTTTGCGCATGCGCAGTAAGGGAGGTCACGACGCACACCACCACCGGATTAAGCTTCGCCATAAGATGCTTCACATCTAAAACGCCGTCTTGTAGGAGGCCATCTTGCACGGTGACCAATGAACATATAGGTGCACGTCTGAAGCATTGCCGTTGATTCGATGGCAGCTGAGCGAAATCAGGGCTTATCGTCCGACGTGTGGCCATGACCTTTACACAATTTTAACGCTGCAATGTCCAAGGAAGACGCGACGGCGATGAAGGAGGCGAGCCCAGCCGGTCTTGTTAGGTGCGCTGCAGCCTCCACTGCGAGCGCTCCCACGGAAACCGAAAGAAGTGAAAAAAGTGAAGCATGGCCTCCGAGATAGCGCGCCGGTGGTTTCTGTCCGGACGTCGCGCGCCCGGCTCCGCGCGCCCGGCTACCACGAGAGGGCGCGCCAACTGAGGATTCTTGCAGCAGTGGAGACCGCAGGCGACCGCGGCAGAAAGCAGAGCTACGAGCGCGCACAATGGTTCGTTCAATATTCGTTTTAAATGCGAATGCATTTCATAGTCGGGCTATGTCAGGCATCCGGCGTTGTCCGGCGGCGGGGTCCGCGGGGAGGAGAATAGGTTGAGGATGTGTCCGCGCGCCGGCAGGTGTTATCTCTCCGCTCTCACTCCCTCTCCCATAGCAACAGCTGCGGGCGCGCGCGCTTATCCTCGCCCCTAGCAAAGTGGAGAAGAGGAGCGCGCTCTGGTGCGTGAGGGCGCTCGCATCGCGGGAGCTCGGCGGAGCTCCAGCGATAAAAAAAAAAAGGAAAAAGAACGCGCTGCGCCGTGCTCCCGACCGGGCTGCAGAAATTAGGTGCCTTTTTCCTTCTTCGAACCACAACCACCATATATAAATGGAGTGAAGCGCGCGCGAAATGCATTCGCATTTCCTCACGATTCCCTTCGGGGAGGTGGGGGCATTTTTTTTCGATGTTCGTTCGTTCAGTGTCTGTCTTTACAACACTCGACGTATCTACAAAACACCGTAAAACTCACAATGCAAATGGGCGACCATAAATGGATAAAACGAGCCAGTAACCTGCGCGGAGCCGTCACAGCACCGGCGACGTTCAGTTTAGACGTATGGCGACTGCCTCCACCCTCCTCCCTGTCCCTTACTTTTGCAGTGTGACAGGAGGTAGTTGAAGAGGGAAACTGGGGAAGCCTTCCGGGCGAGTGCGAAGCACTGCGCGTTGTGCGAGCGCAGTTCTTGCGCCAGACCCGACGGCGTCGACAATATCGCGAGGAGAGAGCATGCCGAGTGCTGATGCCGAGTGCCAAGTTTAGTCGGCTCAGCGTACCTCTCCAGCGTGCGCTCGACCTTATTTCTTTGTAACGCGCTCAAGCTGCTGCGTAGGCGCGGTCACCCTGCGTGGATGCGTCGCTGCCGTTCTACGAAAAGGAGAGCACATTCGGCGTCCCCGCTGTGCACACACCGTGCTACATGCAAATCTGTGTTTGTGCTGTTTGTATCGCGATTATTACTGGTGTTGCACTTGTGAATACACCATGGAGCTTCGAAAAGTTCAGTTTCCATATCGCTGGTCTTCCCGAACGTTGATGTGACCGGGACTATCAGAAGTTTTTTCAGTTTTAGTAAAGTTAGGCACAATTCAGTTGATGCTTCTTTTCATACTGTATGTCATCGATCGGTTAATATAGTTTATTGGAGAATATACTCATGGCGCGTGCGATGCTATCCTGACAAGCAAGTCTCACAGCGTTCGGTTCCTCCGCGTTCTGGCACTCTAGGATGCGGGCGAAGTATTACTTGCTTACCCGACGCCGCCGAGCGTACAGAAGTGCGGCTTTCGAAAGGTGCTCCGGTCACATGTGTATTTGTATGCGCCGCTTTCCAGTAGCTGGTGCTCTTTCGATCGTGGGATTGTCCGTGATCAGTCGTTTCCGATATGGCGATGTGCTCTTTTATCGCGGTGACTTCTCATGTCACGCTTCCACAGAGAACATGGAGGTGACAAGAAAAACACCTTTAATTCACGAAGGCCCGGCTACGACTGCTATTTCTTCAGCGGCAGGGTGAGCGCGAGCCTCGATCGAGCGTCATCGCGCCCGGCCCAATAATCGTTCTGTGTTTCGTTCGCCTTCGCCGGCGCCCCCCATACTATACATCCCTCAAACTTCGAAGTATGGTGCGTTTCCAGTACATGCGGATCTCTTGCAGAGGCATTGCACTTCTAAGAGCTCTAATATAGGAGGCGCATACTTACAGCAAATTAAAAAAAAAGCGCATTTGAGAACAATTAGGCCCTAGCATGCAATTTGCGTCTCGTACACATTGGCCTGACATTTCCAAATCTGTGGTCGGTTATATAAACGCGTAAAACCATTTTTTCCTTGCCTCATGCAAGCCGCGCCAATAGGGCAGCCGCCTTTCGGACCCTCAGTGGCGAGCGCCGCGGTGCGGAGGAGGAGCGGGACACGCCCACCCCTGAAAGTACACTCTCTCCGTGCGATTGGGACGGCCGTAGAGAACCAAAGCTACTAAACAGCCACCAAAACATACCCATGTTGCGTGACCACTTTTTGGCGCTGTCCCTAGAAAATTCCGAGCGATATGTACCTAGCCTAGTCACGTGGCTCCACCAGATGTTCTCTGGCTCTACGAGCATGCGAGATCCACGGAAAGTTGCCCCAATGACTCAGGCACACCACGGACGCTGGCAAAATACTGAGAACCGCGAAGCGGCGCGGTTACGGGCGCGCCAGTGACCGCGAAGGTGCACGTCGTGGGTTACGGGCGCCCCAGCGACTCGGGCGCGACCACGGACGCTGGCAAAATACTGAGAACCGCGAAGCGGCGCGGTTTACGGGCGCGCCAGTGACCGCGAAGGTGCACGTCGTGGGTTACGGGCGCCCCAGCGACTCGGGCGCGACCACGGACGCTGGCAAAATACTGACCGCGAAGCGGCACGTGGTGGGTTACGGGCGCCCCAGGCACTCTCCCCTACCAGCAAAATTTGCTTGGACCAAGCATGGTAAATCACCAGTGGCCAATCTGTCCATGATTGGAAAGTTATTGGAGGCCAAGCGAGTTATCTGCTTGGCAAGTGTGACAAGCCTACCATTGGCCAAGCAAAGGAAGGTCGTGCTTGGCAAATCATTGGAAACACCTCTTTCCATGGTTGGCACTGTAATGGAATACCATGCAATAGCCAAGCATGTTCTTGATATGGAAGCCGAGCATTTTGGCCAATGCAATTTCTGGCTCATTAATTTTAGTTTTCTGTCTTGGCTATAATTTGATGCCCGGCTACTTTTTTCTAGATTTTTGCCCCCCCCCCCCCCCCCCCCTTCAAATAAGTCACAAGGCAAATATTTCTGGTGCTTAATTCAGGTTTATTTTACACTGAATATATACAAGGCACTATTCTTTCCGGAACTCTTGCGATTATGACGTGTTGCTTGGGCTTCTATTGGAGTCCTCCATCATAGTGGCATGCCTTCTTTGCATAGGTGCGCCTTCTTGATCTGAAGCGAAAATGAGCCACCTTTTTCTTACGTCCGAAACAGCTGCGTCAGTTGTGTTGAACAGGGTACGTCTTTCCCCTCTGAAATACAATGAGACAAAAAATCATGAGCTTCCCTTTTTAGAAAAGTTATCTCTTAAGCACTTGCTTTCACCAATTTTCAACAAAACACACAGCGGTCGGAAGGCTAATTGGTTATGCATGATCATGAGGATGCCAGCAGCTGCACAGACAGGAGAAAAACAACAGTTGATTGGACAGCATGATACATTTCTTTTCCTCTTTCAACTACAAGTTTATTACTACAGTAGCTTGCATATTCATGCGAGAACCCTATTAATTACATACGTAAATGAAAAAAATACACGCATGGTTGAATTTGGAAGGCAGATGATCCCATGACTTTCTTGCATTCGGCTGCACCAGCCTTCATATCTATTTCACCTTGGAAATATGACCGCATGCACAAGTTTATAATTTCTAATTAGTTAATAAAGCGCCGGCATCGACCCTAGATCGCACGGCGCGTCAGTGGACTCCTCCAGAGGCGAACGGGAAATCGCCGCGCACCGACCACGCGCCACTCGCTGCTACGTGTTACAGGGCACGTGCTACGTGTTACAGCGCTTGTGGTGTGTGTTTCTCTTTCTTGGTCCTACGTCGTTTATTTGCGCTCAAAGTTTTTTAGATAAATGTAGGTTCCGTACCGCTGGCATCAATGTAGCCGACGCATTTCACTGCAAGTACAGACTTATAACACTTGTCTAGTGCGGCCAATCATCCGATCTGGTCGCCGTCCTTTTCGAAAATATGCAAAGGCATGGTCATACTGCATACTAAGTCCAGTGCGCTTTCGTACAAACACAAATGGAACCTAGTATCCACCGCGAGGTAGCAGCAACGGACTGTTGCAGCGTCATCAGCATCCACGACCGGCGGCTCGGCAACTGTCTTTCGGACCGTGCAGGGACGTCCGTTCAGTTGGATTTCATAACGCGAATAGTTTTCCCCGAAATAAGTATATCGTTCGTGAAAATTAAGGCGAATTGAATCGGTGCCCGAACGACCGTCCGTGGCTATTCGGTAGCTGTTTGCACGAATTCATGAGAAATTGTACTAAAGAAACGGACACATCCGCTCTTCCGCCTCATTTTTTTAACGGTCTGTACGTGTTCGTGCGCCACGAATTTCCATGGAACAGTATAATACACAGAAGTTAGTATGCTTGATGTCCAAGCAAATTTCGAGAACATTGGCCAGCAACCATGGTATGTTACAGGAAAGCCCTTGGCCTCCATGTTAAATATCGCAGATATTTTCCAAACCTTTTGTTTCGTTATAGTAAGTGAGAAGGGCCAACAACTAAGGGAAACGCACACTTAAAGAACAGATTTGCCGCTTTCGCTACCATCTTGCCCATATTTTGCTTGTAGCCCATGCCCTTTTCTACCACGTTGTCAGGGCGTTGGCCAATGATAACGGAAGCCGATGGGAATCCAATATGTGTCCAATCATCGGCCATCGGCCACTGCTGGTAGGGTCAGTAGCCTATAGTGAGCAGTAGCCTATAGTGACGGTAGATAAGGAAAGGCGCTAGTAAAACTGGCCTTATAGTGAGCAGTCGATAGTGAGAGCAGGTTGCGCTATACTGAGTCGGCGCAGCAAGCGCGCTAGTTAAAACAGTAGGAGAGCGAAGCGATCCGTGATACTGAGAGCAGAGTATTAAGAGAGCGAAGCGATCCGTGATAGAGAGAGCAGAACTTATCTCTCTGGAAAACCATCGACGTCTATAGCGTTGAAACGTCAGACTTCTGCGACACCAAACAGAACCCTGCCGTCACTCCGGCACACCGCGGACGCTGGCAAAATACTGAGAACCGCGTACACAGACCGCTGGTAGCCTTAGCAATCTCGCTAACTTCGTAGCATACGGCATACACTCGCGAGGTAGCACAAGAAAGCAGGACACACTTACACAAAACCTTCGAAAAAGACACGCCGTCGAGCGCCTCCAACTTCCAAGTTTCACGTGCCCCTGCCCTTCGTTAACTTGACTAGGGAATTTCTGGCCACACCTAGGTACTCCATGGAAGTAATTTTGCTCATAGCACAGGGTAGCCAACATGAACCACGCCTACGCCGCTAACATTGGGCGTTGTTTAGGTGGCTTTTTAGTCTCGCGCGGAGAGAAACCCGCCGGCGCGCTATCTCGGAGGCCATGAGTGGAAAGAAGGGTTCACTTGGAGCATGCTAAGGCAGTAGAAGCGAGGAGAAACGTCTAGTCTTTGGTGTGAAATATTTTGGAGAGATGGCGCTCGCTTGTTTTGGAACAACAGACGCGCGAACTTCATTCAAAATGAATGGGATCCTATGGGTACTTGGGAGAGGGCGCTACCACTTTTCGACGCACTTGTTGCTAGGGGAGAGCGGGGGGCGCCATCATACCGGGGCGCGAGGTGGATAAGAATGTCCCGCTGGTGTTGTAAATCGTGTCTTATATTTACCTGATTTCTGAATTACTAAAGCGGTGCTCTGCATGATATTGATGCTTTAGACGTTCTCAAGCACCAGGTATTCATTGTGACAAAGAATGTTGATTGCTTTTAGTATGCCTTTAACCTCCCAACGAAAGTGACTCAGCCTATGAGAGACGCGGTACTGGAGGGCTCCTGATAAGTTCTACCACCTGCAGCTGTGGTGTTTTAATGTGGAATCAAATTTTACAGTAAATCAGCCTCTGTCATTTCGCGTCCGTCGTAATGCAATCACCGTGGCTGGGATCGAACCGGCGTCTCTCGGGTTTACCACCGAGCACTGTAACCACTGACACAACGCAGCGACGAACATGGATTGTAGATATGGGCGGATCGATGCATCTCTGGTGCCCAAGCCCCATCCGGGCTGACAACATTGCGTAATGAGTACGTTATTCAATGTTCATATCAGCAACACTGTGCATCGCTATCAATACTGACCGTACTCGAACGTTATCCCAAGTGCAGTGCACGTTCTGGAACAAATTACGTGGTTTGTACTTAGCCTACTCAGTCTGCAATTGAGCTATTGAGCTAAGACTCACTTTATGCAGCGTGTCTCAAGTATAGTTGCTACACACCGACTTAGACACATCCCAGTAAGAGCGCCAGAAACAATTGAACAGGAGATGCAAACTCACCATGACGACACAGCTGGGTTCATTGTGTAAACAGTAACGTAAGTCCTAAAGTGCAAGTTTCTTTGGGCGGGCGATTCAGGTGCACACTGTTTTGTGCGCCAACATGGGAATGGTGTATAACATATAAAAGCTGGTGAATAGCAGAGATGGGTAGTATCGCGATACTATTGTATCATGACAGTATCTTAGAGATACTTTCGTGTATGTTTATTTCTGTATCGAGATATATTTCAAAAATGTACTCGTATATCAGTAGCGAAATACTTTTACAATCTATGCATTATATCGCGGTACATCATGGCACATGGGTATCCCGTTACTTTTTTATCGCAAATGCACTCAGTGTTTTCAGGAGGAAAATGGATAATATTTTTGTGTTAAGCCAAGCATATAGGCGCGCCTCCGGTTGGCGACCATGGGAGGGCGCAAAGAGTTCCCCACAAGCGCACAACAGCCAATGTGGTGCAACTACCGATGTCGCGACGACGGAATCGTGGAGGCAGTATTGCCAGCCTCTGCCAATCAAAACTGCAGTTTCTCAAAGCCACTGCAGAACCTCTAATTTTTTCTGGGTGGCCTAGCATTTTATTAGTTCTCAAGTCTTCTTTTGAAGCTGAACTGACGGTGTGTAAAAGACAGTCTACTTGAGAACGCACAAATAACGCAAGAATATTCTGAGTAAAACAGATGTTGTGTGTAAACTAAATGTATAATTTTTCTAAATCCACTGCAACATAATATGGACTGCAACGTTATTCCCAACCTTAAGCTGCACGTAATGAATGCCTTTCGGGAGCGTCAGCGTCCGTAAAATAGAAATGTGCTCCAGTATATGTATTCTGGTATCTGTATTCCACGACGATAGGTGCTGGGCGCTCTTCCCACTGCGCCACCGACTCACATGCGCGAGGCTTCACAAACGCGCGTTATATCTAACATGTTCTCTCGCAGGGTGCTCTTGGTTTGCGAGGCGGGGTCGCCGTCTGTACTGCGTCATGACACTAACCAGCACCGTTAGGGAGCGATTCGGTTTGGGTGGTTGGAGCGCCTCGATGCCTGCGAAGCGACGCTGGCCACGCTTGCATCGAGGGTGCGCCCTATAAGTTACGCGCGTTGCCTTTCGCGTTGTGTTATTTTGTGATGGCTTATTGTCAGAGTAGTGCAGCTTCCCAATCTGCGAATGGTGCTTCTCCGCCGCCTACTGCTTCGAGTGCGATAATACCTACTAATGAAACTGCTGCTATAAGCGCCGAAGAAATCGAAAGATATCCACGGGCAAATGTCACGCCTTGATGGAGCGAGAAACGTGCCAGCAGAATGGCTTCACGGCTCAAGCTACGAACATCTGCATCTAGCATTCATGAAGCGCAGGGGGGTAGTGTATGCATGAACACAGCTGGAGATTACGCTGTAGCGGGGCAGCACACCCCTTGCGATTTCTCTCCTCAACTGACGACGCTTTGAAGGCGTTGATATCGATTACCCGGGCATATTATGTGCTTTTTGATGCCACCTTTGCACGGGATTCACCATATACTGTCTCCAAGTATATGTTCACAACTTCAGCTGCCACAAAGGCTGAATCATGATCATGGGCGTTAGTCGTCGGGATGGAGATGTGGCGTAAACGTGGGTGCATCCACGTCAAACGATGCTATAGCTGCTGAACACCACAATCTGTCATATATCAATGCACAATAAACAATCAACTACTTCTGGTGAGATATGTTCCACTTTGGCGTTATACAGATTCAGATGACGGAGGGATCAGCCATCTTTTTGGAAAGGTGCTGCGACTCTGTTATGTGTATGCTGACTGTTTCTTTATTCTGAAAAACCATTGAGAGTCATTGTATTTTCCGACTTTTTTTCATTGACGCAGTTTTTTATTTCGCTGTACGCTGCTGCATCGGGACCATTTGCAGGAATCATTATTCTTGCATTTCTCTTACCATGGGCTAACGCCAAGGTGAGTGCTCTCCTACAAACATTCTTCGTAACTACGACTACATTATATTATCTGCAAACGTGTTGTTCTATGCGCATTGTGATAACGTCAAGCATCTGAAAGAAAAGCCACGCTCGAGAAATGACTCTCCCGCTTAGCTGAGCCATTTCGTACAATATGACAGGTTGCAGATTGTCTTCGTGTGGCATAACAATCTCGCCGTCCATTAAGACTCTATCTGATGTTTTGCTTCGCAATGTTCACACACTTATATTCCTAATCAAATCAAGAAACGAATTTTTATGGTAGTGTTATCGCGTGGTTTATTAGTGTTCGTAGTATGTGCTTCGGATTCTTTTACGAAGTACGGCGCCTCATCTTAATGCTTACTTCTCGTAGCCGATCTGAGACTATTGTATCAAGCAAAAATACCTTTGATTCAAAAATGCATTTGTTTGTCTCGGTGATACATCTTGTTTAATTGCGAATCAGTCGATGGACGAATGAAAAAAGAGTTACATATAATTACTTCCGCAGTGGGGTTCCAGGTTGAAAAGACAAAAAATAGCCAGGAAATTGAGAATACTCGCCAGAAAATAGCCAACTTGAAACTACCGAAGCAAAAGCAGCCAAAAGTATCCATGCGTGTATGAAAACAACTGTGAGAGTTTCATTTACATGATTAAACGCAAAAGCCTTTTGGTAAAAATGTAAACACGTGAAGCACGAACCCTTATAATAAAATGCTATTATTCAAGCATAAACTATTGACTGTAGCAATTATTTCGTGTAGGATAAAGAAGTTGCTTGCGTTTTTGCAAAGAGAGACCCTCTTCACGCGTCTTGCGTGATTATTCTTGTGACGACTACAAATAAAAGCCTTGTGGAGACAATAAAAGCTCAGTTTCACTGCAGGGGCAAATCAACCAGTGCGATAGCAACAAATGCCATACACAAAAACTGGGTGAACTTTAACCTTCGCATTTAAGAGTTGAAAGCGATAGCCACATCTTATCCCTAGTGCGTACTTCAGTCACTTATTGCATAATATCTAATGAGCAGCAAGCTTTAAACTACGAGCACTTATGCGCGTGAAATGTTTTTGAACTTACTATGAACTTGCTGCTAACCAGGGACCTTGCGCGTGTAAAGCGCACGTGATGACTACTACACTACGAGAGCGGAGCACAGCGGTCCTGCTTTATTCCCCCCCTTTTTCTTTGTATACCTATTTACAGAAGAAAAAAAAGATTCGCATTGCTCCCGCCTGGGATTGAACCAGGGACATTGCGCGTGTAAAGCGCACGTGATGACCACTACACTACGAGAGCGGAGCACGGCGGTCCCTGCTTTATTCCCCCCCTTTTTCTTTGTATACCGATTTACACAAGAAAAAAAGAGATTCGCATTGCTCCCGCCTGGGATTGAACCAGGGACATTGCGCGTGTAAAGCGCACGTGATGACCACTACACTACAAGAGCGGAGCACGGCGGTTCTGCTTTATTCCTCCCTTTTTCTTTGTATACCGATTTACACAAGAAAAAAAGAGATTCGCATTGCTCCCGCCTGGGGATTGAACCAGGGACCTTGCGCGTGTAAAGCGCACGTGATGACCACTACACTACGAGAGCGGAGCACGGCGGTCCTGCTTTATTCCCCCCCTTTTTTCTTTGTATACCTATTTACAAAAGAAAAAAGAGATTCGCATTGCTCCCGCCTGGGATTGAACCAGGGACCTTGCGCGTGTAAAGCGCACGTGATGACCACTACACTACGAGAGCGGAGCACGGCGGTCCTGCTTTATTCCCCCCTTTTTTCTTTGTATACCTATTT
>JALIZH010025240.1:0-41804 GCA_030522465.1 Rhipicephalus appendiculatus
ACTTTGGTCTGTCCAAACAAAGTGTATTCATTGTGATGAACGAGGCACCATTCATGGATGCCAGTGGATTTTCAGCAGAGAGAAAATTGTTGTGCACTCTGAAACGTTTCACAAAACAAAAGCTTCTAGCAAAAAAATGGAAGCGAGAAATTCATAGATGATAATGGCAACACATTTCTTGGCTTCCAGCTCTTGACGCAGCTGTAAGATTTGGGTAACCAGCAGGCCGAGGCGCTGGAGTTATTAGCCGCAAACACCGGGCAGAGCAAGGCACTCCAACAGCTGATGAGGCCAGGTGTCAGAAAGGCGCCGACCACCAGGTTCGACTTTTCGGTGACATGGTCCACGAGCTGCAAAGCGTTGGTACCCTCGCCTGGGCTCTCACTGCCGTGCTGCAGCAGGAGGCACCTGCACAGTGATTTGTGGATAGTTGTGCATATATGTCGAATCATTTGTCAACATCCCGAGCTGTGATATGTTGGTTTTTTTTAATGGTGCCCTGCATTTTTTTTCTGGAAATCAGAAGCACTGATGAGCTGTTTCATTGTACATAGCACAGGGTAGTTCCAATGGTAAATTTTTTCTTGCAATGTCATTAGCATGCGAGGTGATGCAATAATCAGGTTTGTTCTATATGCGCATAGTACAGTTTTTTTTTATTTTTATAGTGTATACGTGTGCACTAGTGTAGCGCACTGCATGTTTTCTGTTCATTTTTCTATATCCTAGAAAAAAAAAGCAAGGCAGTTGCTGAATAGTCTAGGATGCACAACAATTTTGAAATATTGTAAAACCAAAAAACCGGTGCACCTCTCCACACCACTGTGCATGGCAAAAAATAGTTTTTTAATGAACACGCGTTCTATTGCTTAGAAGTGTTAAGACAACATGATTGGGTACAAACAGAAATAAATATTGAGGAAAACATATCAGCAACAAACAACTTGCAGTTTTTTTAGCGAGTTCGTTTAATACCAGTTTGAATTTGCGTTGTTTTCATGCACTGCAATGGCTTCCGTATTGCAAAGTGTGTGTTGCTGCAGAGGAGCAGCAGGCACTTTGTTACGTTTCCATATAGATATTATAAATGGAGGACACTTTTTGTTCTTTTACATTGCATTAAAGGATTATTTATTTAGCTTTTTATGTGCACTGTTCACGATACTTGTAATAAAATTTCATTTCCCAGACCACTCACGTCGTTCACCTCATGTTTTTTAAAAGCTCGATCCTTCTTGCGCTAAAACTAGCCTATGTTGCTGTCCTGATTCAAACAGCCTCTTCAGGTTACCACTTTGGCTGTGAATGGCACCGTGAGCCATTCACAGTTGAGCTGTCTCTTGTGCCTTGCGTGAAGCACGATACTTTACAAGATGGCCAAACTATTTCATCAGGATGGCATTGTGCGACAAGGGGGGTCATTCGTTGTAAGAAGAATCTATTTTCACTGATATGTGCAGCAAACGTTGGAAGTGTCGTAAAAAAAGTGAGCTTTTTTTCATGCCAATAATAAACACAATAAACAAATAAATGCGCACCGCACAGTGCTGCCAAGGCCTTTGCAGGTGGCAATGTACCCAATGCAGGCGCTCGGTATGCGGGCCCCATGGTCCTCGAAATTGGTTCGCCACGCGGTTGGACTGCTGCTGGACGCTCGGGTACACCAGTAGTGGTGGTAGCCCAGCCGCTGCTGGTGGTGCCGCAGTGTCGTCGGTGTTGTCATCACCCCCTTCGAGAGCAGTCTCATGCGCCGCCAATGCAATGTTGTGCAGAGCTACGCACGCAACTGTGCACAACATTGCATTATGCAGATGGTGGCTGCTCAATCGGGGTTGTAGAGCAGGGTCCAGTAATGCTGCAAGCAGCAGAACCTGCTCTTTATGACCCCGGTGCACCTCTCCACACCACTGTGCATGGCGGTGTGGGTCTTGTAGCGGCTCCCAGGGGTGCCACGAGCTGGTCGTCCGGGCACTGGTATCAACAACCACAGTTCCAACGGATAGCCGGAGTCTCCTGCACAAGGGTAGTGTGTCAGCTGTAGTGATATTGTCATGTGGACGTGATGTTGATGAAGGCAGCAATTGCGTGTTGAAGACTAAAGTTTTTATTTGGACAAACCTGTGCCCGGCAAATGAAAATACTAGGTGCAAGCGATTCACGCTGCAAACTGTTATCGACGTGAACAGCCGTCGGCCGTCGACTAATCTGACCAATGGTGGAATGCATCGTCTTTTATAAAGCAGACGTTAAACCTTCCAGCGTTATCTTTGGTGCTCACGTAAGCTCTCGTATGAACTTGACTGTTCGCGTCCTGCACGTGATCATAACAGAATGATCTAAAAAAATATCGTGAAGAAGTTTTCCAAACAGTGCGGCACAGTCTGTGCCAAGCGTTGACAACAGTTTTTGTGGCTGAAATACAATACGTCAAAATAAGGCAATAAACGTGTGGAAATATTGTTTTGAATGTGGCAAATGCTGCGACCACTTACCAAGCAAGTATTCACCAAGCCGCAGTTATGAATCCAGGTTCAAGAAGAGAGCTCCTCTGCCACACCCACGTGACATGACCAGGGGAAACATGGATTGACGTCCAGAATCCAGAAGTCGGCATCACATATCTGCAGAACTGAATTCAGCCAAAATTGTATCCATAGAATACCATGCAAAACTCTTTATGTCGATGTAACTACATCTGTCTGCAGCGACTATTCAAATATGGCTATTAACAAAGCGTCGACAAGGTAGGACTTGTACCACCAGCTCTAACAAGTGGACTTGGCTTCGTCAAGGCAGTGTCATAAGGTAGTTTGCATGCTTACTGTTTGGACAACCTAGCTTCCGGCCACAGCAGGCATTTAACCAAATTATTGCTCTATGTTTAAGCCAATGTATCACGAACTACATGCAGCACGGCAAACTCGTTACTGAAATAGAGTAATGAAACAATACATATTTATTGCACTTGCATAGATCCATGTAACGCCCATCACGACAACGAACAATGAGGATGCGGCACAAGACCGCGAATTTACTACGGCACATGCTGCGGGTGTTACTCTCACCAAATCCACATCGTGAATCAAGCTTTACGGTACACTTGGCGATCGAGCAACGGTAACTTCAAGCACAATGGACGCCTCTGAACCACAGCGTACTCCGCATTGCATGATTTCATCGCTTATCCTAAGCGAAGGGCCCTGAAACAACCCATTCCCGTTCTGTATAGATCGAAAATACCGCGCCCGCTATGTTTTGTCGCAACACACTAAAGCGGAAAATTTAAACAACGCAAATGAGATAATTCGCTACGCATACAATTCATGAATAATACTCACGATCATGGTGTTCAATGCGCAGAAGCCCTTCCGTAACATGTAATTCGCCGTGTGCGCAGCGCTCAGGCCATGGGGCTTTTGGATGGCGATGAGGGTACCATCACGCACCCGAGCACACCGGGAATCCGCACCAGCCGCGCCAACGCCGCCTTTGTTCGCTCCTTCGCGTCTGTGGTCTCCGGAAACGCCACCCACCGTTCCTACCCGCCAGCGACAGAAAATGGCGTGTGCCACCTTGTGGATTGTGTCGCTGACGGACGACTGCGACAGGCCGATGAATTCCTCGCTGCCGACAGTACGCTGGAAGCATCCGCTAACAAAAAAATCTCAGCGCGCACAATACTTTCCGCTCTGTTGAAATACCGCTGGCGCCCGATGATGGGGAGTTCGCCGTTTCTCGAGTTCGTCTCGAGAAACGAAATCGACTCCGGAATTCATCCTCGCTCACCTCTTCAAACGTATTTCGCACCTCCAACCACTCTGCCTCTTCGAGTAACGCCAACGCAACAAGATACACACCCGTCGCGAGCACCATTTTCTCAAAATCAGCTGTTGCAGCAGCCGCAGCCGCCGCTTGTCCACGCGCGAGAACGCGACGGAACAACCTCGATCACCGTTCGTTTGTAGCAGACGACATGCTCGTTATGACGCGGTATGACGTCACCAGAAAAGAAAATACAAAGAAAAGGTCAAACAACAAAAAAAGAAGGCCGCGCCTCCAAAAGTCACGTGGTTTCTCCCGCTTCAGCCAATCGCGTGCGCCTCGGAGAACGAACGCGGCGGAACAGCGATGTCCGATCGCCCCCCCCGGTGGTAGCGTTGGCGTACACGAAAACTGTGGCGCTGAACGCGGGCATCGAAAGTGCACCCGTCACATGGGAATTCGTACGCGCCGTTTTCCAACAATCGATGCTGTCTCAAAATTGGGCAGATGGCAATATGCCATCTGACAAACAGATGACGACTACGTTTTTCTTTTTGTCACGGCTACTTCCCATTTCACGTCTACACATGTTAGGTTCTTGCCTGAATATGAACGCGTTACCTTACGTTCTGGTGTCTGCGCAGGAACGTGAGTTATTATGTGACACCAGCGCGTGAAAGGACAAGGAAGATCCAAGGACGAGCGCTGAACATACAAATGAAGTTTATCTCCGAAACGGCACAATCTATCTCCGAAACGGGACACCGAAAAACCCGCAGACTTCGAAGGTGTCATCGAGGGCGATCAGCACCTGCTTGTAAACCGTCAGATTTGCTTCGCAAGAAACATCGCGGATTTGAGTGATGGCAAAGCAAAGGTACTGCTGACAAACTTCAGCCACGAATATAGGCACCTTAACATTGGTACGACGGTCGCCCATATCGAGAAATTCATGGACACCAGCCATGCTTTCGCCCTCTCCGATGCTACCGAACCTGCTTCGACGAATCGAGGTCCCAAACCAGATTTCGACGTCAACCCGAACCTCCCGAAGTTCAAGCAAAACCAGCTAAAGGCCCTGCTCCTGCGATTCAAGGACTGCTTCTAGGCGTCGTCAAGAATTCGACAGACCCCAGTCGCGAAACATCGCATCATTACAGAAGAAAGTGCTCGACCAGTTCGACAGAACCCGTACCGAGGCCGTGAAGAAACAAGTCGACGAAATGCTACGCGACGACATAATCCAGCCGTCCAAGAGTCCCTGGGCGTCTCCCGTGGGGTTGGTGAAGAAGAAGGACGACACGCTACGTTTCTGCGTCGACTATCGTCGCCTGAACAAGATCACGAAGAAGGAGGTGTACCCCCTCCCATGAATAGACGACGCCCTGGATCGACTCCGCAACGCAAAGTACTTTTCGTCGATGGACCTCAAGACAGGCTACTGGCAAATCGAAGTCGACGAGTTAGACCGACAAAAAGACTGCTTTCATAATTCCAGACGGCCTGTTCGAGTTCAAGGTCATGCCTTTTGGTCTTCGCTCGGCCCCCGGGACCTTCCAACGCGTTATGGATACCGTACTGGCAGGCTTGAAGTGGCAGACTTGTCTTGTGTACTTGGACGACGTCGTTGTGTTTTCCTCAACCTTCGACGAACACCTCCGGCGCCTTGAAGCTGTACTTAAAACAATCAAGACCTCCGGACTCACCCTGAAGCCACAAAAGTGCCGCTTCGCCTACGAGGAGCTCTTGTTCTAGGGCCACGTGATAAGCAAGTCAGGAGTACGCCCCGACCCGCAGAAGACAGCCGCCATCGCTACATTTCCGCCACCCGCCGACAAGAAGGCCGTGCATCGATTTCTCGGCCTGTGTGCCTATTACAGGCGGTTCGTCAAAAACTTTGCCCGCATCGCCGATCCACTCACTAACCTTACCAGGACCGACGTCGAGTTCAAGTAGGAAAAGCCGCAGGAGGAAGCCTTTCAATAACTAAAACGACGCCAGTGAACGCCTCCGTTACTTGCGCATTTTGACGAACACGCCGAAACAGAAGTGCACACCGATGCAAGCAGCGTAGGACGCGGCGCCATCCCTGTGCAGAGGACGGACGGACTGGAAAGGGTTATCAGTTATGCTAGCCGATCGCTATCTAAGGCAGAGGCCAACTATTCCACAACAGAAAAGGAGTGCCTCGCCATCATCTGGGCTACGTCAAAGTTTCGCCCCTACCTCGATGGCAGGCCCTTCGAAGTTGTGAGCGACCACCACGCTTTGTGTTGGCTAGCTAACTTGAAGGACCCTTCAGGTCGCCTCGCAAGATGGAGTCTATGGCTTCAAGAATTCGACATCACCGTCGTTTACAAATCCGGACGAAAACACTCCGACACCGACTGCTTATCTCGCGCCCCCGTCGACCCGCCGCCGCAGGACGACCAAGAGGATGACTTCTTCTTGGGAACCATAAGTGCCGATGACTTCGCCGAACGACAACGAGCCGACCCGGAACTCAGATGCCTTGTGGAGTACCTTGAAGGCAAGACCACCATTGTTCCAAAGGCATTCAAGCGAGGACTCGCTTCATTTTTCTTGCGAAACGGCGTTCTCATAAAGAAGAATTTCTCGCCACTTCGAGCCAACTACCTTCTCATAGTGCCTTCAGCATTGCGACCCGAAGTACTCCAGGCACTACACGACGACCCGACGGCTGGACACCTCGTACTTTCGCGCACGCTCGCAAGAGTACAGGAAAAGTACTACTGGCCGCGCCTTGCCGTCGATGTCGCTCGCTACGTAAGGACGTGCAAAGACTGTCAGCGACGGAAGACACCGTCAACAAGACCAGCCGGCCTCCTTCAGCCGATCGAGCCTCCTCGGCGACCGTTCCAGCAGATCGGGATGGACCTCCTGGGGCCATTCTTGCGGAAATAAATGGATCGTCGTAGCCACCGACTACCTCACCCGCTACGCCGAAACAAAAACCCTGCCCAAAGGCAGTGCCGCCGAGGTAGCCAAGTTCTTCGTTGAGAACATCGTCCTTCGACACGGCGCCCCAGAGGTTCTCATCACCGACAGAGGTACGGCGTTTACGGCTGACCTAACCCAGGCGATCTTGGGATACAGCCACACCATTCACCGCCGGACCACCGCGGACCACCCACAGACCAACGGCCTGACCGAAAATAAGACCATCGCCGACATGCTGGCCATGTACGTCGACGTTGAACACAAGACGTGGGACGCCATCCTTCCGTACGTGACCTTCGCATACAACACGGCCGTGCAAGAAACGACGCAGATGACGCCATACAAGTTGGTCTACGGACGGAGCCCGGCAACGACGCTCGACGCCATCTTACCAAACGTGACAGACGAGGAAAACATCGACGTGACCGCCTACCTATAGCGCACCGAAGAAGCACGACAGCTCGCCCGCCTGCGGATCAAGAAGCAGCAGACGACTGACAGCCGCCGCTACAATCTTCGACGACGCTTCGTGGAATACCAGCCCAGCGACTGCATTTTAGTGTGGACGCCGATACGACGACGTGGACCTAGTGAAAATCTTCTGCGACGATACTTCGGACCGTATAGGGTGCTTCGACGTCTCGGCACACTCGACTACGAGGTTGTCCCCGACGGCATTTTGAACTCTCAACGGCGCCGTGCGCGACCTGAAGTCGTCCATGTCGTGCGCCTCAAGCCGTTTTTCGCGCGGTAGTGAACCTGAGGACTGTACATTTTTTTTTCATGGGACTTTCGTGCTTGTGCGTATTGTTTATTGAACTTTCTTGATTTATTGTCGTTATTTTTTGTTGCAGGTATTTTTTCCCATGTGTTCTGTTCTAAGCATCGGGATGATGCCTTTTCAGAGGGGGGCATTGCCACGCGCGTTTCTTTTGCTGCATTCGGTTTCTGCCCACAAAGACTATCTACATACTTGGCGCAGACCGCGCCTTAGTGGTCCACAAGCTTCTCGGTTGTAGTAGATCGTTTTGTTAAGATTGCACGCAAGGCGCTAACACTCAAGATTATTCCAGAGCTTGCGCGACGAGTGATAAGGCTAAAATGTTCGACGCGTTATTTATAAAAGCCGGCGCGTTCCAACGATGTCCAGTTGATCGACGGCCGACGCTCCGTTCGCAGCTGTCTGTGCCAGTGCGAATTGCTGTAATCTGACTATGTTTCACGGCCACAAGTTAGGCCAAATAAAGAGTTTCTTCTTCGACAAGACGACTGTTTCCTTCGTCGACGTCACGACACGTGCCCATATATACATATATATATACATATATATATATATATATATATATATATATATATATATATATATAGATTTCATGACGACGTTGTCAAATAAACAGTTGCAAGTAACGTTTGTCCCTTGCGTGTATTTATTGTGTGCTTCGTTTTTTCTTGCACTAAGCAATTCTCGTCAGTATGCACCAACTAGGCCCTCAAAAAGTCGTATTAAAGATCAATCAAAGCTCCAGTAGTTCGAATCAGTGAGCGGCGGGAACCTTCCGTTGGAGTGCAGCACGGCTACACCAAAAGGAACCGAACATTACGCAGGTTTCCACACCCACACTTTCGGTACGCTCGCGTGGGCGAAGCAAGACCAACTTTTTTTTAGCGTATTCTAAAGATTCTGCTGCAACAACCGCATAATAAATTGCGACATCGTCGACAATTATGGCGGTCCTTGTTTACAACAAAGGTTTACGGGATTCTAAAACCTCTTAGGTTTCCCTTCAAAGGGCAGCTGATCCCCTACAGTTACGTCGGCTGTCACGTTACAGCACAAGATGCAGTTTTGTCAAAATGAACAGTGCACTACATTGATATACGTATGATGTACATTTTATCGCGCTAGCATTGATACAATCGCGCTGGCGTCGCTGCCCTGCTCAGATATTGAGTGAGTGGTGGCGCTGCCGCGGTCGCACGCTGTGTTCCTTGAAAACGGCAGCAAACACCGCACATACGCTTGTGATGCCGTGAGCCTTCTTGTAGCCGTTTTTAAATGCGAAGCATTTCTTAGCGAACTTCGGCGAGTTTGAGCGTATCTATCTATCTAGCTATCTAGCCGCCTACGACTTTGCGCTCTCCTGGCCGTATCGTTAATGGGATTTATACCAAATTTGGTATGGCATAACATGACTGTATGACGAACACAAATGGCTGGTCATATCAGGAAAATCCTGAATAACTTGTCATGAAAACTATGATTTACATGCCACGCTCATGGCGCGCTCGCGACCGTTTTGTTAGCTTGATATACACAAAATTTGGGATTGAGTGACATGACTGTATGACGAACATAAATGACAAGTGGTAATATGAAAATCATGACTTCATGAGCGACATGACTTGCACTTCACGCTCATGGCGCGCTCGCGGCCATTTCGTTAGCTTGATATACGCCAAATTTGGTATTGAGTGTCATGACTGTATGACCAACATAAATGACAAGTGGTAATATGGAAATCATGACTTGTCATGAGCGACATGACTTGCATGCCACGCTCATGGCGTGCTCGCGGCCGTTTCGTTAGCTTGAGATACGCCAAATTTGGTATTGAGTGACATGACTGTATGACGAACATAAATGACAAGTGGTAATATGGAAATCATGACATGTCATGAGCGACATGACTTGCATTCCACGCTCTTGGCGTGCTCGCGGCCGTTTCGTTAGCTTGATATACACCAAATTTGGTATTGAGTGACATGACTCTATGACGAACATGAATGAGAAGTGGTAATATGGAAATCATGACTTGTCATGTGCGACATGACTTGCATGGCTTGCTCATGGCGTGCTCGCGGCCGTTTCGTTAGCTTGATATACACCAAATTTGGTATTGAGTGACATGACTGTATGACGACCATAAATGACAAGTCGTAATATGTAAATCATGACTTGTCATGAGCGACATGACTTGCATTCCACGCTCATGGCGCGCTCGCGGCCGTTTCGTTAGCTTGATATACACCAAATTTGGTATTGAGTGACATGACTCTATGACGAACATAAATGACAAGTGGTAATATGGAAATCATGACTTGTCATGTGCGACATGACTTGCATGCCACGCTCATGGCGGGCTCGCGGCCGTTTCGTTAGCTTGAGATACACCAAATTTGGTATTGAGTGACATGACTGTATGACGAACATAAATGACAAGTCGTAATATGTAAATCATGACTTGTCATGTGCGACATGACTTGCATGCCACGCTCATGGCGGGCTCGCGGCCGTTTCGTTAGCTTGATATACACCAAATTTGGTATTGAGTGACATGACTGTATGACGAACGCAAATGACAAGTGGTAATATGGAAATCATGACTTGTCATGTGCGACATCACTTGCATGCCACGCTCATGGCACGCTCGCGGCCGTTTCGTTAGCATGATATACACCAAATTTGGCATTGAGTGATATGCCTGTATGACGAACATAAGTGGCATGTGGTAACACGAAAATCTTGGCATGCATGTCATCTACAATGCTATTTACATGCTACGCTCATGGTGCGCTTGCGTCCAGTTCGCTAGCTTGACATACACCAAAATTGGTATATCGCGACGTGACTGTATGACGAACGCAAATGACAGGTCGTAACATGTAAAACACGACATGCAAATTATGTATTACATGATTTGCTCCTTCCTGGCTGCTTCGCATTACATCGATTCCCACAGTGAGTGGGATCTGCCGGCTTTTTTCTCAACGCTGTTTTCGCGTGCTCCGCAGTGCCGTTTTGCCATGAGTGCCGTAGTGCGTGCTCGGAGCAGGAACAAAGGACTGTTCACGAGAACCTGGGGTCACCCTGCGTAGCACGTTTGAATGACAAATTGACCTAGAGAAGCACCACCATTTCTTAATGTGAAGATAAACCAATGTCGTAACATCTTATAAATTATAGCCGCCGCCATAGCTCAGTGGATAGAGTAATGGGGAGACTGACCCCAAAGTTGCGGTTATGATCCCAGGTGTGGCAGTCGCACTTCGTAGACTACGAACTATTATATGCTTGTGTACTGTGCGATGTCAGGGCACCTTAAAGTACCCCAGGCGGCGGAAGTTATCCCAAGCTCTTCTCTTACCACCTCTGATAGCCGGAGTCGCATGTGACACTAAAACCGATAGTTAACAAGAAGAAGAAGATGTTTAATGGGAAGAAGGAGTACAGGTCGGCCTGGAAAGCGGGGTTCTGGCCTGCTACTCCTCACGGGGGGTAAGGGGAAAAGGGAAGGAAAGAGATAGAGGGAGGCATGATGAGAGGTGACTATGGTATGGCACAATGAGTCACTGCACACACTGTCCTGGGCGGGGGTAGGAGAAGCACGAAAGTCCCTGTGCATTAGTTACATTACCACATGCTCTAAAGACGAGCATCTAAGCCTGTCTCGCTCAGAAATGTTAACAAGCACTTTAGGCTGCGTTGGGCGTGATCTACATGTTCCCAAGCACCCAAAATATTCTCCTCCGAAAAGAGGCGGCAGTCCAGACGATCCATGAGGCGCTTTAGTGACTGTCTTTCTGTTTCGTATTGAGGGCACACGCGCAGGATGTGATGAATAGTCTCTGACGTGTGACACTCATTGCAGTTGGGGCTTTGCTCCTGTCCAATCTTGCAAAGGTATTGCCGTGTATATGCAACACCTAGCCGAAGTCTATGTAGTAATGTTTCCTGGCCTCTCCTTAGTCGGCACGGAAGTCGAAAAGCACGACCAGAGTCAAGTCTGTAAAGGCGCTCGTGGCGATAATCAGGGTCATTCCATAGTCGTGTCAAACAAATAAAACCTGCTACGGGGTGAGATGGTTCATACTTCCAAGGAAAAAAATTGTTGCGCGCAAACTAGGTGAAGACGCAGAAGACATGGACGGGCGCAAACTTTCAACTAACTTTATTTCTGTTGTTACCTGCGAGTGAATGTGCCTATATATTGACTGCGACTATAAATAAAGTCACTTGAAAGTTTCCGCTCGTCTCTATCTTCTGCGTCCTTGTCTAGTCTGCGCGCCACAATTTTTTCTTGACTGTCTTGTGCCAGTTACACTGAAATTTGTAAGTTTTGGAACATTGTTTATCTATCAATGTTCTCTTACATAACCTTGGGTTCTTGTCATGCAGCTAGAAGAAAATGAGAAAGAAACGGATGCTGAGCACCGAAACAGCGCCAGTGCTGAGAAGTTAATCGTTCTCGCCCTGAAACAGCCTTTCGCCGCAGAAATTCACGCCTATATTGTGGCCTGCTGTATAAAGCCTCAGGATGATATCGGTACCCAAAAGCTCAACCTTTCAGTGGCCACACATTATTTTATAGGAATGATGATGGTGGACTCAATATTAAAGGCCAGAAGCAGGAACTTGACGCGATTTAAGTGTTTCTGTGCGAATTGAAAAACATATTAGTCCCTCTTAGTTTGAGATTTATTGGAATAATATTAATACAATCCCGCATCGAATGCGTGGCAAAGAGTCGAGAAGTATTTGTCTACCATATACGCTGAAAAAAAGGTAGAGAAAGTAACTGTATCAAGCAATACAGTCTAAACTACACATTTTCCTACTTCAGTTGACATTTGAAGTAGAAATTCACTGACATGACACTAAAAATGGACAACAACATGTATAGATGTTTTAACCCTCTATGAAAGTGACATCTTTGTTATACTTCACACGATGCAGGGGCATGAATACAAGACTAATCATTGCGCATGTAGGCTACTTGAAAGCACGCGGCTGCGGCCCACGGTTGCAGGAGTTCAACTGATTTTTCTTTCCGCCACTTTCTTTCACTGGCCAGCGTCGTGGCATTGTTCAATTCAATCGCCCGTGCGAGTTCGGCAAGATCGATCATCGATTACTCAATCTATGCCCAGAGCCCGCCAAGGGTGTTTTGCTTTCTTGCAAATGATTTAGAAGAAAATGAGGCTTGCAGTGCTCGTAGGTGTCAATATTACCTTACTCACACTTAATGTGCACCCCATCACTTCGCGAAATGATGAATTATGATTTAGTGGCTGCACCCCTACTTCGCGAAATGACGATCAATATGGCGTAGTGGGCACCTAGAAATTGTAATTACAGTAGTCGCCCCAAGAGAGTTTACAACGGGCTCTACTGGGGCCGCTCCTCCACTCCAGTAGTGATTTATACATGTCACTCTCTTTCTCAATATGCTTCAGCGCGCCTAAGTTATATCAACAGCAGCTGTAATGAAAGCGGCACGTGCAAATATTACGATTCTATATGAGGAAAGGGCCGATGACCACAAGCTTTTAATAGAAATTTTGCGTTGTGCCTCCAAGACCGGTGGACAGCATAGGCAATAATTGAGGTAATATGCTGTGAATTTCAATATCTGTGTTGTCAATTCAAATACTACTTCGTGATAGTCCTCTCTATACGCGAATGTAGTATTCTCACTTCTGCACTCAAAGAAAAAAAATTCTTGGCGATCCAGTCGTGACTTCCCTATTGCAAAAACCAGCGCCCCCAGCGTGATACCAGTACGTTTTTTGGCGCTGGATCGCACTGGGAACACTGGTACACGCTGTGATTCACTGGCACTTCGGTGAGCGCACTGGGACAGAGCTGGGTCGCACTGGTAGGGGCGTTGGCTTGGCCGCTGTGACGCTGGCGCGTACTGCGAAGCGCTGGAAACGCTGGAATTTTCACTGGAGTGTGCTGGTGCACACTGGAGCCTGCACTGTTTCTTCCAGTGCGGCATGCAAGTTTCTGTAGTGTATGCGGCTGAATGTTTCGGCATCTTTGAATATAGAATGTTTGATTCGATGGTACCAATGGATGGTACCCCTAACAGGCAGGCCCGTAGCCAAAAATTTTTTTCGAGGGGGGGGGGGGAGGGGGGGGGGGCACTTGTTGAAAGCCTTGAAAAACACCGATTTTCATTATTTTTCCTCGGTAAACACCCCCTTCCATCCGAATTTCGAAGGGAGGCCCGGGCCCCCTAGCCCGCCCCCCCCTGGCCAGGGGCATGCTAACAGGTCCCAAACATTTTCACAACTTCTAGCTTGGCAGAGAAAGAGAATGATAAGCGCGAGACATTATGTGATATATGCGAAATCACCGTCATTTTTATTTTTCCCTTTGGAATGCAGAAAAAATTGCGTTAATAACACAAAGGAGCCAACGCTGATTATTTTGCTTTTTAGTTTGCTTTTTTTTTCTTATTTACGCAGATTCAATAACGGCGTTAATTCTTGCGGAGCACGTAGCAGCGATGAATGCACGTTTTGTGCATGCGCCGCACATATACCAGTCTGGCATCAGGGATGGGTTGTTGTAATGATTCCATTTTGCAGTGTTTATAAGTCTGGAGGCGCCGGTCCTACCAGAAACAGCAAATCGTTACATCGCCGCACAGTTGGCGAGAAGCAATTGAGCTCTGGCTTCGCAACCCCACCCAACGGAGGCCAGAAAAACAGCCGCCGTTCGATATCACCACACCGGAAACGCATCTCTGGCACTGTTTGCCCTTCCACTTACTTCAGCTGAACTTTAGTTAACCATTAGAAAGGCTCCGAAGCTTGAATGCAGAAGCTTCAACCATCGCAACTCAGCTGTGCCGAGATCGGTCGTAACCAGTGAGACTCCCAGCGAGCGTTAGGCCTAGTGTGCCGGCCGTGTCCGTCTACATGTTACCGGCGCTTCGCGCTTTAAGTACACGCAATTCTAAAGCGTAAGAATGACTGTAAACTACAGTTTGGACATTCGTTAACCTAAATGAACCATTTTTTCCTTGTGTACGGTGTCCGCACAACGAGCGATGACCATCGAAGCGACGCGCTTTCATTAACGCACACAAGCTGTCACCGAAAGCTGCCGGCCGCGCTAGTCGGTACTTCTCGTGACTCTTATGTAAGAACGCATAATTGTCAGTCGGTAATTTGGTACGCCTTAGTGAACTAACATAGTGACATATTCCTTTAGCGCATTGTATTTGTATTTATATGAGCGGTTTCTTAGTTATAGGTATCGATAGAACTGCAAATCTGTACACTGGCACGCCCGCTGTACTCGCGTATCGTCGCTTGCGCGATAACACTACTCAATACTCAATGATGTACGCACCTGTTTATCGAACTAGTCATCATAAAAGCTCTGCAAATATTGACCAGTAGCAAGAGCGAGAAAACGGCTATTAAAAAAATCGACAGTAACAGCCAGCAAACAGTGCCAGCTCTAGGTGTATTTCATATTTTTTCGTAGTTAACATGTGAATTCTAAAAAAGAAACTTAGCGCTCTTGCCATTATCGGCATGTCATTCGGTACCGGCCGCCGCTCGGTTGTGTCTAATAAAGACGCAGTTATTATTTGGAAAGGAAGATTGCGTCTATCGTGACTGTGCGACATGTAAACATGAAGCCAAACCGTGGGTTTGTTGGTCAAATAGTTGTTTTACGCTCAGTTAAGCATGTTCCGGTATGGCGTAGTTGGTAGAACACTCACTTGGGAATCAGGAGGTGGCAAGTTCGAATCCGCCTGACTGTCACATTCAAGGGGGTGACAAAGAAAATGAGGCAAAAGAAGACGAAGATGAAAAGTATGGAGTGACGTGGAACCATGACACTAGAAGACAAGGAAAACGAAGCGGAGGATATAAAAGAGAAGGTGACGTGGCCAGAAGGGCCCTGGGTGTTCCCTCGTGAGCGCGTGAGCTGGGCACGAGCGTCGCCGGCTTGTGTTCCGGGCGCCCCAGCTCTCGTTCTGCGGCAACGCACCGTAGACTCCGGCTGGCCAAAGGACCGGAGGAGAAGCACGAGGACCCGCAGCGGCCTGGGAGCGCCATCGGCCTGTGCACCGAGCGCTACGTCCTACGGCACCGCACCGTAGGCCTCACGTGAGCCAGTCGTGTTCGAGGGAGACGCTGGCCAGCACAAGCACCTGAGACGCGCAGGTCAGTCAACTCCAAGCCCTCCAACCTCAACTACTACGCCAGTGCGCGTTCCCTACTAGAGAAGGACGACGACCCCGACTCGGACGCCAAGGTTAGCGCCAATGCCCCGCAACGCCTCGCCTCATCATGAACCGGCACACGACGCCCTGTGTAAGCGACGAACGCTTCATACTTTCTAGCTGATCCTTTCCTTTAAGTTTGTATGATAACTTTGTATAGAGGTTTGTTCTATCTTTGTGTGTGCCTTTTTCGCGTTTGGGTGTGCTTTGCTTTAGTGTGCAATTAAACATGCTTGTGTTTAACGATCTCGCCTCGTCCGTTCCTTCTCGTCGACCGGTGTCCGGAGATCTGTGACACTGACGGATACTTTTTTTTTAATATGGCTTTTTTTTGTTGTTTTTTTTTTATTGCGTTAATGCGTTCTATATCACTTCTTTCACTACTATATTTATTTATGGCACATAGGGACCGCTATTTCAACGCTGTAGAGCCGTATTGCGCGGGCGTACCAGCGCCTCCCAGTAAAATGCCGCTCCAGCGTCCCAGTATCCAGCGCGATACTGGGTCCATAATCCGGCATGGCACTGGACGCTGGTACCCAGCGGCGCTGTGTTTCGCAATAGGGTTGCGATGTACATTACTCTATAAACACGCCTTAACTCCCTTTTAGTTACCACGACTCTAAGACGAAAGTATAATGGTCTCAAAGAGAATTCAGATGTCTCTATAAAGTGTTAATACGTGAACTATAAGGACTCGCAAATAAAGAGACATATGACTGCATATTGGGTACACAGCGCGAAAAACGACGAAGACGGAAGACAGAAGGGACACAGACGAGCGCTGACTCGCAACTGAAAGTTTTCAGTTGCGAGTCAGCGCTCGTCTGTGTCCCTTCTGTCTTCCGTCTTCGTCGTTTTTCGTTTTCAGTTGCGAGTCAGCGCTCGTCTGTGTCCCTTCTGTCTTCCGTCTTCGTCGTTTTTCGTTTTCAGTTGCGAGTCAGCGCTCGTCTGTGTCCCTTCTGTCTTCCGTCTTCGTCGTTTTTCGTTTTCAGTTGCGAGTCAGCGCTCGTCTGTGTCCCTTCTGTCTTCCGTCTTCGTCGTTTTTCGTTTTCAGTTGCGAGTCAGCGCTCGTCTGTGTCCCTTCTGTCTTCCGTCTTCGTCGTTTTTCGTTTTCAGTTGCGAGTCAGCGCTCGTCTGTGTCGCTTCTGTCTTCCGTCTTCGTCGTTTTTCGTTTTCAGTTGCGAGTCAGCGCTCGTCTGTGTCCCTTCTGTCTTCCGTCTTCGTCGTTTTTCGTTTTCAGTTGCGAGTCAGCGCTCGTCTGTGTCCCTTCTGTCTTCCGTCTTCGTCGTTTTTCGTTTTCAGTTGCGAGTCAGCGCTCGTCTGTGTCCCTTCTGTCTTCCGTCTTCGTCGTTTTTCGTTTTCAGTTGCGAGTCAGCGCTCGTCTGTGTCCCTTCTGTCTTCCGTCTTCGTCGTTTTTCGTTTTCAGTTGCGAGTCAGCGCTCGTCTGTGTCCCTTCTGTCTTCCGTCTTCGTCGTTTTTCGTTTTCAGTTGCGAGTCAGCGCTCGTCTGTGTCCCTTCTGTCTTCCGTCTTCGTCGTTTTTCGTTTTCAGTTGCGAGTCAGCGCTCGTCTGTGTCCCTTCTGTCTTCCGTCTTCGTCGTTTTTCGCGCTGTACCCAATATGCTGCCATACCAACTAGCCCAACTTTCAATACTTTTGCAAGACATATGACTGTTGCTCTTTTTTTTGACTGTACGCTATTGGACGGAAGATTTATTGCAAAGCGAATTTGATATCAATCGAAATATACCTTCGTTTATACTTAGCCATAAAATACATGCAAGAGTGACATTTCTGAATTGGAGCTGTATTGTACCCTTCAACTATTATATAGAGTGCAAAGGCATATTTTTTGCCTTACTGTAATTACTATATTAGCTGCGCCATGTAGATTCCCAGAACTGGGTCGTTTACCTGTGAAATTAATTTCATTGCCCGACGCGGCTGTTCTCAACACTATAACTACGTGTACCACAATTACGCAATTCAGATTGCTTTCCATGGTATTTTACCTAAATGAACATTCATAGCACCGCTTCCACTGAACTGAGCGCGATGTCTTCGAATGTGCTGTCTTTCGTATGGGCTCTATATTTCATTGACTAATATGATTGCTATGAAAATTAGAAGTGTGCGCTTCAGTAATGACATGTCAGTTGTACATTGGAACTGTGCGACCTAACGTTGGCATTTTTTTTTTGCACATTGCGGGGCATTTACAGCTCATTAATTGTAGTGAAGAAAAGTCGAACTATAAAAGTTGGACTCATGGACAACCCGAGTGCTAGCAGCTATGCATATTATGCACCGTGTTTGCTTTGTCGTTATTGTCGTCGGCTTCCTGGAGCCATGTCTCGTTGCATCCCAGGAAAGCAGCGATGTGCCAGACAGCTTTAAGGTGCGTAACTGTTTTGATGATTCGGGAGACAAGTTTGCACGTTCATCAAAAGATTCGACTTCTGATGGCATCCCACTTATGAAGTCGCTTTGAGAGGCGCCTTAAATTCGGGAAATACTAATCAAGGAGAGCCACCACTGGCTTTTTGGTGGTGTTGTAGCCATGTTGCTTTGTTTCATTTAATATTTCGCATGTTTCAATAATGTCATGGCCATGGAAATGTCACTCGCGCATGGACAACGATGTTGTTATCGGGCTGAGTCAGGAGCTGCCCTGTTGGCCTGGTGTCCTGTGCGCTGAGTGCGGTGTTAGATAGGCCACTTTCTCTGGGCGACGGCGTCAGCGTATGACGGGTTGGTGCGTAGACATGAGATGAACGGTAGGGTCATGGGTTCTGGAGGTGGTCATCGGAAAAGCTCGTTTGCAAATACTGACCGCTGATTTTTACGGCGGTTGTTTGAAAATCTTGGCCGGGAATTCCATTTGTTTCGGCAGCAGCGGAAAATTTCGCCAACGCGAGAGCAAGAAAAGCAGATGGGTCGATCATCTGGTGTGCGCCACTGCGATGCATTTCAATAGCATCGTGGGAACCGTGAAGCCGAAGCGGCAGCAGCAACAATTGGGGGAGTGTAGCGTTCAGCATTATGGGCGGGATTGCAGATGGGTTGAGGCGTCTGGCTGGTGGTTTGGCATACTAGGACGCCCATGTTGGCAAACTGTTGGTGCACGTCGACTTGAATTAGCGATATTGTTGCCAAGTTGTCTCGCTCAGAGTCCTGATAGGCAGCGTAGTCGTGGCTTCTATCTCCTGGCGAACAAGCCTTGTGATGGTTGGGGTCACCAGCGGAAATGGCGTCATAGGGTCCTCGCCCGAGGAAGTCGCAGCTTTGTTCGGGAGCCGGTTGAAGCGTTGTGTAAGCCGTGCGCTTTTAGTCAGGAGCTTGAGTCTGCTCAAGACTCAGCTCCACAACAAAAAAGCTGTCGTCTTCATCCATTAGGTGTGATTTCATTCTCCGTGCAAGAGTAAAATTTCTATACCAGTGAAAATATAACACTTTCTACGGGGATCACCAGAGTTAAGGTAAATAATTTTTGGCAGAGCGTGCCGGCAGTACACGCTAAGTATTACTGTTCTTCTTCAGCCCTTTTTATGCGTTCGGCATGGGCGCTTCTGTCACCGGAAGCTGTCAGGACTGTGGCGGCGAAGCACCAATTCGGCATAGCTAGTGTGCCTACCTCTGTAGGACTGTACTGGCTGGCTCCTCAGGACCTTAATAATGTTCCTTGTCAGTCTGTCTGTCTGTGTGTCCGAGTCCGAGTGAGGATCAAACCCTGAGCGTCTGCGTAGGAAAGCAGATGTTCTACCACAGAGCCACAATATTTGCTGCAACATCTTCGGAAAAAAGCACTGTATCAATGTCATGTAGTTTAAGGAGTCTCCTTAACGCATCATATATTGAGCCGCAGAAGCTTAGAATCGCGCTAGGTGTCAAAAGATGTGACTTGAGCAACGAGTGAGTGTTTTAAAGGCCCACCCATTAAAATGCGCAAAGACATCTTTAATCATCGTCAGCAGCAGAACCATCAATAAAGTGAACAGCTCCGTAGGTTTGCGTGTTGTCCCACGGACGCGTACTGGGCCCTTCGCTTATGCGCAAAAGGATTAATTCTGTCGTTGTGGACGCTTAAAAACTGTGCTTCCATTTCCCATTCAATGAGACTTTTTGAAACGGCCAATGTTACGCGCACACTCGTTTGTTTCGTTACGGCATGGTTCAGGCCTGCACCGAGAACCGAAGCAGGCTAGCAGTTCAGAAAGCTATGCACACGAGGCCCGATCACGCCATCGCGATCTACTCTTGAAGGCAAAGCTCAAGCGCCGTCAAATTTTTTTTCATCCCAATGGAAATGTAAATCTGAGCATGCCTTACCGCTCTCATGATGACGACGTATTATCAGTGATAATGACCATGCTCACTCCAACGAATCGTCCAATGAAAAAAATGGCCGCCTATGCCACCCTGCGAACGTGAATGTCCAGCGAAGCTGCATGAAACGCCACGCACGGTGAAAGGAGGGGAGGGGGCGGTATTATTACCTTATTGTGATGGCAGGGGATATCGCTTTGTCATCGCTGTGGTACTGGGATTGGTACTGCAGCCATTTTCTGCGAGACGAATTGGTTCCTCTCGTCGAGCGTTGTATTCAGGTTGTTCTTGTGTCTTTACTTTCTGTGGCCTACCCGCGGTATTATTGGAGTGGCCTTCAGGTGTTTCTAGAATGGTCTCCCTTTTATTTATGAAAGGGGGAAGCAGACATGGGGTGAAGGAAGGGCCGTTTGACGTTTGACGTCATTGCAGGCCTCGTGTGCAGTGAAAAGCAGCTACAACCTAAAATTTACCAGGAACGCGTTGGAGGATGTTCCGATTGTTCACAAGCACCTTATCAACCATTATGCGGTTTCAATGCTTGTTTTGTCGTTTTCCTTATTGAAAAGAATACTGAGCTTTATGCTGTGTGCCTGATTGCAAATAAATATATGCCATTTACCTGCAATTGTTAAAGGGCCTCTCCACCACCGAGAGGTAGAAATTTAGTTGTGGAGTTGCAGTTGCACGCGGGTAATCGCGATCCCAACTGAGCGCTCACCACCAAGCGGCCGCGCCTGGACACGGGTAACAGGGTCAACCTTGAAAAGAGATATGTTATCGCGTTTATATAATGTATATATAATGTCTATTGGTTTTCAGTGGCTACATCACCCTTAGATGTTTATGCACCCATGTTGACACCTGGTGGCACATCTCCACCACGACAACCAACGACTCACTACCAGGATACACTTTACGGAGACACTACATTGCACGCGCAAATCACACTTGGACCACAGGCGTTCGCGAACCGTGCAAGCGAAACCGAATGGGTTTTCACGCAATTGTTTTTCAACTGACGGTTCACTGCAGCAAATGAGCGTGATTTGCGGGTCGGCGACCGTCCTGTGGATGTGCTCGGCATGCGGCGTCGCGTTGGCGAGCAGCGTCCAGCTGATAGGTCACTTAGGCGAAGATACGACCATTTAGGTCCTCCATCAGCGTCTCTATTGGCAGCCAGTTGGGTCACGATGCGCTCAACTTCGCAAACGCGAAAGACAGAGTTCTCAATTTGAGCCGTGAACGCGCGAAGGCCTCCCGCTCCCCCATTGCGTGTCCATCGCTGCACCAAACCAAAGCCTGCCAAACTCACCTGCGCGACAGTCGCCCGTCGACGCCGTTGTCTTCCGGCGGCGCTTAATGCAGCAGTTCTAGTAGTCGGTACTAGAGCACTGCACGGGCCGGGATTCTCGACCCGGGCCCGGCCCGAGCCCGGCACTCGTTGATGTTTACCCGCCCGAGCCCGGCCCAGGTGACTCAAAAGCGAGACCCGGGCCCCGGCCCGAACCCGAGAAAAAATTTCACCTACCCGGCCCGGCCCGGCCCGACCGCAGATCGGGCCCGACTGGGGCCCGAGTCATTAATCTAGGTGGTGCTGCCTCAACATATAATCGACAGCTAGTCCTTTTAAGTAGCAAACATCTACGCTCTGTTGGCGCATGCTGCGCTAAAAAGTATGCTATATAATCTACAGTAATTCCTTGTACAAAAGAGCCTCGCTGTGGTAACAGTTGATCTGACATACTGCGTACGATAAACCGTTATCCGGCTGCGGTATATTTTGCATATTTTTTTTTCTACCAATACAATGGGGATCATCAAGACCGTTTGGTAGCAGCTATTGCAGCAAGAAGTGATTTGTAGCACGGGTTCAGTGTCAACAGGGGGCGTATGAACAGGCAGAGAGAGAATAGAACCCTCCCTTCACTTTTTTAAATGCGAATGCATTTCATAGTCGGGCTATGTCAGGCATCCGACGTTGGCGTTGGCGTTGTCCGCGGAGGAGGAGGAGGAGGATAGGTTGAGGAGGTGTGCGCGCCGGCAGGTGTTAGATGTGAAGCATCTTATGGCGAAGCTTAATCCGGTGGTGGTGGTGTACGGCGTGACCGCCCTTACTGCGCATGCGCAAACCCTTTCAAAAAAAATAAAGATAAAAAAACCTCCTCTCTCCCTCTCTCTCCCCTAGGCATCCCTCCCCGCGGCAACCACACCCTCACTGCGCATGCGCCTCCCCTCCTCTCTCCCCTGCTACGCTCCCCCCCCTCTCTCCTCTAGGCATCCCTGCCCGCGCCGTCCACACTCCCCACTGCGCATGCGCGTCCCACCTCTCTTCTTCTCTCCTACGCTCCCCCTCTCTTCTCTAGGCATCTCTGCCCGCAGCGTCCACACTCCCACTGCGCATGCGCACCCCACCTCTCTCTCCTCTCCTACGCTCCCCCCTCTCCCTCTCTCGCCTGGCGACGCCGACACAGCGTCTGCTAGCGAGTTTCTTGGTTGAAAAAACCGACTGCTCGCGCTGCACAAACGTTCACTGGCCACCCCGTATATATGTCAATGAATCTTGACCTCCAAGGTGGTGCCGGTGGGAGATTTCTCCTGTGCGTTGTTGAACAATAAAAATTCGCAGCGTGCGAGTTAACTAAAAGCGGTCTGCGGCGGAGCTATATATGAAAAAAAAAATTAAAAAAAATAAATAAAAAAGTTAAAAAAACAAGAAAAAGCAAAAAAAAAGGCGCTGCGCCGTGCTCCCGACCGGGCTGCAGAAATTAGGCGCCTTTTCCTTCTTCAAACCACAACCACCATATATAAATGGAGTGAAGCGCGCGCGAAATGCATTCGCATTTCCTCACGATTCCCTTCGGGGAGGTGGGGGGCTTTTTTATTGTTCTCTCTATTTTTATTTAAAGTATGCTCTACCATCAAACCCAATCGTGCACCCTTCCGGGTGTAGTGCTGGTCTTCAGCACAGAAGCAGCTTGCCATGGCAAGAGAAACAGAGGGGAAAAAACAAATTTATTACCTTTGTTATCAATAAGCTAACCTAGATCATAATTAAAACAAACTCCGTGCACCAAGTGTACTTTTCGAAATACGTATAAACAGCCGAAAGGACAAAATTCCTTATGGCATTATTTCCGTATTTCACAGGGCCCTATACACTCCTAGTATATAGAGTGTATAGGGCCGAAGAACTTGTGTCTTTATGTATTGTTTGCTGCGTTTCTTGTTTGCTTTTACGTCTGCTTTTTAGATGCGAAGCATCTTATGCTCGGGGCTCTGTCCGTCCCTCCCGCGTCCCGCGTGCCCCGTCCCGCGTCCGGCCACTTTCATGAAGTAGGGAAGCACCCATTATGCTAACCAGAACACTGTAGTAATATGAAGGCCTTCAACCCCTAGCACAGTCATCAGAGTCATGGCCGAGAGCACAGAGAGGTTGCTTAGCAATGGCTAGGCAGGTGGTGTCTGTCGCCCAGGTTGACCCCATTCCTTGATCTTGCCTGCATGTGTTTGGAGGGGACTTAGTCCGTCCCTCCTTCCCGCGTCCCACATCACCACAGCGCATGTGCGTCCCCTCCCCCCTCTCTCCTACGCTCACCCCCTTTCTCTCCTCTAGGAATCCTCTACTCTACGGAGCGGCCCCCGCGTCCCACAACCCCCCCCCCCCAGCGCATGCGCCTCCCCTATCCTCTCCTACGCTCAACCCCTTTCTCTACTCTAGCAATCATCTACTCTACGGAGCGGCGCCCGCGTCCCGCACCCCCACAGCGCATGCACGTCCCCTCCCCCTCTCCTACGGTCCCCCCCCCGTCCTCTCCTCTAGGAATCCTCTACGGAGCGGCGAGCACGACAGGTGGTGTGACAGCTACATACTTCGCTGGGGGCGCCCCGGTAGTTCCGCGGTATGAAAATGACGGAGCGCACGCGCCTCATTCTCTCTCCTCTGCAGCGCCGCGATGAGCGCCCGAACCGCTGCCGTGAAATGAGAGCGGCGACGTTCGTCCCGCTCAAGCTATTTATCTCCCCGCTGCTTCGCATCCACACATGGTTCCCTTTAGCGGGAGATGGGGAATTTTTTACTCGCTCCCCTCTCTAACGGCATTGGCCTTGAGGGTAGCAATACATGAAAATGAAAAAAAATGCCCCCCACCTCCCCGAAGGGAATCGTGAGGAAATGCGAATGCATTTCGCGTGCGCTTGACTCCATTTATATATGGTGGTTGTGGTTCGAAGAAGGAAAAGGCGCCTAATTTCTGCAGCCCGGTCGGGAGCACGGCGCAGCGCCTGTTCTTTTTCTTTCTTTTTTTCCCCCTTTTTTTTTACTTTTTTTCTTCTTTTTTTTCTTCTTTTCTTTTTTTAGTTTTTCTTCTCTTTTTTTTCTATATATATATATATATATATATATATATATGTATGTATATATATATATATATATATATATATATACGTGCGAGAGAGCGAACGGCGAGAGAGGGAGTGGCGAAGCACTGCACCTACGCTCTCCTACACTCTCTCCACACACGCCGGAGCTCCGCCGAGCTCCCGCGATGCGAGCGCCCTCACACACCAGAGCGCGCTCCTCCTCTCCACTCACTCTCCGCTACTCCGCCCGCACCACCTGCTCCAGTTGCTAGGGGCGAGGATGGGGACACCGACGGACGCCTTACATAGCCCGACTAAGAAATGCTTTCGCATTTAATAAAATAAGCTTTTGTGCATAGTTTACAGTTCCATCCCTATCGCAAAACCCAGCGCCGCTGGGTACCAGCGTCCAGTGCCATGCCGGATTATGGACCCAGTATCGCGCTGGATACTGGGACGCTGGAGCGGCATTTTACTGGGAGGCGCTGGTACTCCCGTGCAATACGGCTCTACAGCGTTGAAATAGCGGCGCCTATGTGCCATAAATAAATATATTAGTGAAAGAAGTGATATAGACCGCATTAACGCAATAAAAAAAAACAAAAAAAAAGCCATATAAAAAAAAAGGCATCCGTCAGGAGGATTCGAACTTGCCACCTCCTGATAACGAACTGAGTGTTCTACCCACTACGCCACGCCGGAACATGCTTAGCTGTGCGTAAAACAACTATTTAACCAACAAACACACGGTTCGGCTTCATGTTTACATGTCGCACAGTCACGATAGACGCGATCTTCCTTTCCAAATAACAACTGCGTCTTTATTAGACACAAACGAACGGCGGCCGGTACCGGATGACATGCCGATAATGGCAAGAGCGCTAAGTTTTTTAAGAATTCACATGTTAACTATGAAAAATATGAAATACACCTAGAGCAGGCACTGTTTGCTGGCTGTTACTGCCGATTTTTTAAATAGCCGTTTTCTCGCTCTTGCTACTCGTCAACATTTACAGAGGTTTTATGATGACTAGTTCGATAAGCAGGTGCGTACATGATTGAGTATTGAGTCGTGTTATCGCGCAAGCGACGATACGCCAGTACAGCGGGCGTGCCAATGTACAGATTTGCAGTTCTATCGATACCTATAACTAAGAAACCGCGCAAAGAAATACATATACAATGCGCTAAAGGAATATGTCACTATGTTAGTTCACTAAGGCGTACCAAATTACCGACTGAGAATTATGCGTTCTTACATAAGAGTCACGAGAAGTACCGGCTAGCGCGGCCGGCAGCTTTCGGTTTCAGCTTGTGTGCGTTGCTGAAAGCGCGTCGCTTCGATGGTCATCGCTCCTTGTGCGGACACCGTACACAAGGAAAAATGGTTGATTTAGGTTAACGAATGTCCAAACTGTACTTTACAGTCATCCTTACGCTTTAGAATTGCGTGTACTTAAAGCGCGAAGTGCCGGTAACATGTAGACGGACACGGCCGGCACACTAGGCCTAACGCTCGCTGGGGAGTCTCGCTGGGTAGGACCGGTCTCGGCGCAGCTGAGTTGCGATGGTTAAAGTTTCTGCATTTCAAGCTTCGGAACCTTTCTAATGGTTAACTAAAGTTCGGCTGAAGTAAGTGGTAGGGCAAACAGTGCCAGAGATGCGTTTCCGGTGGGGTGATATCGAACGGCAGCTGTTTTTCTGGCCTCCGTTGGCTGGGGTTGCGAAGCCAGAGCTCAATTGCTTCTCGCCAACTGTGCGGCGATGTAACGATTTGCCGTTTCTGGTAGGACCGGCGCCTCCAGACTTATAAACACTGCAAAATGTAATCATTACAACAACCCATCCCTGATGCCAGACTGGTATATGCGCGGCGCATGCACAAAAAGTGCATTCATCGCTGCTACGTTCTCCGCAAGAATTAACGCCGTTATTGAATCTGCGTGAATAAGAAAAAAAGCAAGCTAACAAGCAAAATAATCAGCGTTGGCTCCTTTGTGTTATTAACGCAATTTTTTCTGCATTCCCAAAGGGAAAAATAAAAATGACGGTGATTTCGCATATACCACATAATGTCTTGCGCTTATCATTCTCTTTCTCTGCCAAGCTAGAAGTTGTGAAAATGTTTGGGACCTGTTAGCAGGCCCCTGGCCGGAGGGAGGGGTGGGGGGGGGCTAGGGGCCCGGGCCTCCCCCCTCGAAATTCGGATGGAAGGGGGGCGTTTACCGAGGAAAAATAATAAAAATCGGTGTTTTTCAAGGCTTTAAACAAGTGCCCCCCCCTTCCCCCCCTTCCCCCCCCCCAAAAAAATTTTGGCTACGGGCCTGCCTGTTAGGGTAGCATCCATTGGTACCATCGAATCAAACATTCTATGTTCAAAGCTACCGAAACATTCCGCCGCATACACTACAGAAACTTGCATGCCGCACTGCAAGAAACAGTGCAGGCTCCAGTGTGCACCAGCGCACTCCAGTGAAAATTCCAGCGTTTCCAGCGCTTCCCAGTACGCGCCAGCGTCACAGCGGCCAAGCCAACGCCCCTACCAGTGCGACCCAGATCTCTCCCAGTGCGCTCACCGAAGTGCCAGTGAATCCCAGCGTGTACCAGTGTTCCCAGTGCGATCCAGCGCCAGAAAACGTACTGGTATCACGCTGGGGGCGCTGGTTTTTGCAATAGGGATCCTTCACACTTATTGTGCGAAAAGTCAAATTATCAAGAGATACCGGCTTTAAGCACGCCATGCTCTGTTGCATCAAATATCGTGCCGTGCTATAGTTGGATGAACTGCTTGCGCTAATCGCAAGGACGCACAACGTCTGCCTTGCGAATTGTGAAGGCTTCGGCAGTCGTAGTTCTCAGACCTACCCACTGGAGCAAATTTCGGCGCGGACTTATGCATAGTGAACATGGCTTTCCAACTGATCGCTTCATTTGTCTTGTTCCCGAAAGTCGTGCCACAGTTCGATATAATCCATAAAAGTACTGTTTGAGCGCTTCCCCTTGCAGGTTTCAGCTGTATATGTTATACATGGTATTGTACCATGCTCTGTTTTTTTTATAATGGTGTATGGACTTGCTAACAATTTTGTACCATTAGAAGGTTGGCAATTACACTACGCGGGCAAGACTGACAAGGGGTGGACGAAGAGATTTCGATCTGTTTTCACAGTTCGTTCCAGTTTGTCGATAAAGATGCGAATAAGCTTCTCGAAGCTTACTCATTTTATGCATACGGTTCGAAGTAACGGGATATCTACCAATACGGAATTCGTAACCGGCCTTTTTTTCAAGGCAGATATATCGTCAAGTCAATATACTTTGCCACACACCTTGTTTAATGAACCTGTGCTATCGCTGCACATTCCAACGTTGCTGCGGCAGCACCATGTAGCTCTCGCCCCACACAGCGGAACACGACGAAAGCTCAGACGTTAACAATGAGGCACACAAAGCAGGCTGTGCATGTCCAAGTCGCGTCACATAACCACTGAAAGCCGTCACGGAGCCTCGAAAAAAAAAAGAACGTGCCTTAATAATGATTATTTGTCACGAGGCTCCGCGAAGACCTTTTGTTTTAGTGGACTGCGAGAAAATTCAAAAACGCTGCTCTTCTTTGGAGTTCTGTGATCACTCTTCCGATGTTAGGTTATAGATAAAAATACATTATCTAAATTATTACATTACAATTATTACTGTGATTAGAAAATGACATTCCGGATACAAAATCATAGCCAATGCAATAAGCAAACAACAGTGAGATGTTAACTCTATAGGCGCCTAGTTTATCAAGTATCCCCACATACAAGAAGCAACAGAATTTCAGTACTTGTAGCTCATAAAACTTCGTCAAATAGTTTGTCCCACGTAAAAAGAAAAAAAGTTTTTTTTTTCGAGATATAATATCCGTAACATACATGCGTGCACGACGTATGTGGAACAGTCTTAAGAACTGGGCAAAGTTCAAGCCCGGCCCGACCCAAGCCCGCCACCTCAAACCCGGGCCCGGCCCTAAGCCCGGAGCTTCAGGCCCGAGCCCGGCCCGGTCCCGCCGTGAAAACTATTTTACCCGGCCCGAGCCCGTGCAGTGCTCTAGTCGGTACTATCGCACTCGTATCAGTAGACGGCGGAGATACACCATTGTTGCATATGGAAGCTGCACTACGCTGCGCACGCTAGCACAACGCGAAAGACGAAGCACGTAACTCGCACCAATACAACGCGGAGGACGAAGCACGTAACTGCATTGTCACCGAGTCAAATCAGAGCGTAGAGCACGTAGCAATCAAAGCTTCCGTTTCTGGTCAGCGAAATTAGCTCTACAGACTTTGTTGGAGGTGATTAAGGAGGCAACGCTACACTTTTTTCAAGTCGGGCCAACGCCACCTAAGTGGCTTTGGTAGGCCGCTCTGACGCCAGCGTCTGTTCGAATTCTGGCATCGAGGCGCCGTAGTGCTGAGGCTACCGCAGCGTCCTCTGTCTGTGTTAGTTGGTGTCATAATGTAGTACTTCTCTTCTCCGCGCTTAGGCGGCGGCACGGCCCCGAGAAACGAAGAGCGCCGGTACAGAGCGAAGGAGTATAAGATATATAAGGCGCTTCTGAAGCGTCCTTCGCGAATGAGCCGATGGCTCAGTCGGTTGAGCGCCCGCTTTCTGTCGCTGTAGAACGAGAGGTCGTGGGTTCGATTCCCGAGACTTCCAATTTCGCATAACTTTTTTTTCTGATTTCTTTTTTGTATTGTGTTCGTGTACCTTTTAACAACGTCATATCCGTGACGGAAATGCGTCAGTGAAGTTTTGGTGGACCCCGGCACAAAACACTTTCGTGTTAAAATTCTCGATACGCCTCTGTCACTGACGTACGTTTCTACCGCGTGAACTGTAGTAGTGAAACCTGAAATATCTTTATTCTGGACAAACGTAGAGTGTTTATGAGTGCGTTTGCTCTGCGGTGTATACAGATGGTGCTGTGTTCTCATTAAACGCGGCGCGCTGACAGTTTAGGTTCGTCAGCTCGCAAGGAATTTAAGGGGAATTGCAAAAAAAAAAAATTGGGGGGACCCTTAAGCTTCGCCTTTAAGATTTGAACGTGATAGCGATATTCTGTCCCTAGTGCGTACTTCAATCACTTTGTGCATACTACGCACTTGCACCGTGATACTACGTAATGGGCATAGGCGTGCGCACGAGGGGGGGCAGAGGGGGCGGCCGCCCCCCCCCCTGATCACCTAAGAGGGGGGGCGCATAAGTCAGCCCCATACAATGATATAATAGGGAGGGGGGGCGCTGCGACGAACCTTCGCCCCCCCCCCCCCCCTAAAAGAGGAATCCTGCGCACGCCTATGGTAATGGGTATCATGTTTTAAACCACGAGGGCGTGAAATGTTTTCGAACTTGCTATGTGCCCACTACGGGGTCTTAAGGGAATACGCGCAGTAACGTGTGTGCCTTTTGTAATGGGTGGCTGGCTTTAAACCACGATGTCCTTGTGATATTCACATGTTCTGACATCCGATGGCAATGTACGCTTGTACCACCCAATAGTACTGCGATATTACATGTTTTATTGTGACGCCTGTATATAGGACGCGTGTGTTTGTAAAACATGAAAGTTATTTTCACTACATTTGCAAGCAGAGGAAGTAATTTTGCTGTATTTCCAAGCACACGCGTGGCTGAGTTTTTTTTCTTTCATCGTATTTATTCAACTCAAACATGGCAGTAATTCAATACACACAGACAACTAATATGTTCATTCTTCTATCGCGACACAATGACGAGCCCACAACACTAAAGAATTTACGATCTCTAGAACGAATACATGAAATAACGGCCTTTTTCGAAATATACTCCAGAATGGCGGTAAGGATAAACACCGCACCAACACATTATACCATTCTGGCTGAATGTCCATTTCCTCGTATACATCACATATTTGAGTTACCATTCGAATGAAGTGGGCTGTTGACGAAATTATTGGTCCGGCATTTCTCTGCAACATGCGCGTCTTCCACAGGCTATGCATTCCAACGAGCAGAAACACGTGGCAGAACACCTGCTTGCCACGCAGACGGCCTGGGTTCGATCCTCACTCGGGTCCGGAAATTTTTATTATTTATTTTATTTGCATCTTTCTCGATTTTTCGCTCACGGACAAGATGATGATTTTTCACTCACAACCAACGACGCCGACGCCAACGCCGACACCGACGCCGACACCGGCACCTACGCCGACACCGGAATTTCTGCGAAATGAGCTATTTAACGCTATCGCGTTAAAAACCATTGTTCCAGCCTTCGGAGCGTACGACTTGCTGGCGCATCGCTTGGTTCTTTTCCAACACAGTGCAGCGCAACTTGTTGGATCAGGCTTGTTTCGGAGTGATGCACTTATCACCATTCCACTGAATAAACGATCGCTAATTTCCGGAAACCTAACGTGGTTAATAAAAATTAGTTTACTTTGATTAGTTATGAGTTTCTTAAATTTATTAATACTTTCACCAGGGTCGCACGGCTGGCATTTTTGGGGTGCGGGGTGGGTTTCAATCACCCTCTACTTAAGTTCGTGCGTGCGTAGCGTGCGTGTATATAACTGTTCATGCGTGTATATATTATGTTCGTGCGAGCGTAGTGTGCGTGCATACATCTGCTTCGCATATCAAATACTGCCAACACGAACAAGCGAGTGTTCGGAAGCACACGACCTTATTTAATAGAAACCTAATAACATGGATCGGCGAAGAAAAAGAAAGAAGCACTCCAATTACAAGCGAAACTACGATTTGCCTGATCTCAAGATACACTGACCCAGGCAAAGCTCTGTTCTGTGATCAAGTGAACGACATGCGTATTCCGCTTTTGACGGAACAATGACAATTAATGGGATACATGCAATTGGCAACACGAGTCGCGGCGCATAGTTACCTCGAAAACTAGGAAGGCCTTACCTGTGGCAGTGCAGCAACGCAGCGCACAAGTGCGTGCACCTTTCGGAGAGGCCCGCTACACATGAGCAGTTGCCTTCTTCAACTTCGGGCTCGCTGGACAGATTCTTCAACTCGAAGTAAATCTGATGGGGTTCGCCGAACAGGCTCGATGTTTGCACGCACAGCGCAACGGTTTCCGCTGTTTCGCCAGTGAAATCCATTATGCCAATGAGAATGAGGTGGTCAGCGGCCAGCACACTTTCGCCTTTCGACGAAGCAACGCGATCCGGACACAACAATCAAGAAACTTCAGCACAGCACCAAGCCAAAGTGCCGCGTTGACCCTGTTAAGCGTAGCCATCTTTGTCTTTTCGACCAGTGTTGTCCAGCACACGGAACGTTTCATGGAGTTGCGAAATACCGAGAACGATAGTGGAGTTATGCGCGTTTGCTCGTTTCGCTCTTTCCCGTCGCTGCGCGGCACTCATCGGCTCATCCGTCCGCCTCTCCGAATGCCTTTCTTCAGCGTCCGAGGAGAATGTGATTCGATAAACGAGAAGAAAATAAAAGGACGATATTTTCTGCCTCCCGTCGTGGCGGCAGGGATCAGGGCCCTTTTGGGAGATGGAAAGGGGAAGTAAAGTGGATAGAAAGAGAGAATGTATCGAGAAGGGGTGAATAGATGACAGGAGAGTATCTATTAATTTATTTATTGATGTTTATTTATTGCTTAGTACCCACAGCGCCCATACAAGCATTACAGTAGGGGGGGGGGGAGAAAAAGAACAAACATGAAACATCTCAAGTTCAGGTGGAAAGGACGAGGCCGAAGGCGTTCTTCTTTAGGGCCTCGAGGTCCGCAGGAGCCGCAAACTCGAAAAAGGCTCGTAGGGCTGGTATCCTGGACTGTGCCGGAAAGAGGAAGTCATCCATAGTTGTCGCAGGGAGATCGAGAAAGCGGTAGCAGCGCACCATATCGCATCGTTCACCAGCCAGAGCAGGGCAGGATCAAATGATGTGCGCCAGCGTTTCTTCGGCACCACATCTGCGGCACGCAGGGGATGGAGAGCGGCCCGTGGAGTACAATGGGCATCAAATGAAACCCGAACAGCGGGAAGCATTCGCATTGGGGAAGTGCGCGCCGTCCAGTTATCACCACGGACAGGCGCGCATAGGCGCAGTGCTGCCAAACCGGATGCTCGCGCCTGCCAACGGTGGTGACCGGAGGGCATGCACTATACCAATGCGAATGCTTGCCGTTGTTCGGGTTTCATTTGACGCTGATAGTACATGGGTGCAGCGGGCCAGGCGCTCCCGGTCCGTAGGCCAAGCAAACGCCACCACTCGCGTCTCTCAAGGCCAGTTGCCGGTGGGGTGGCGGTGGATTACCGCTTGCCACCCGCTGGTCAGGGTGAGCCGTTGGTAGCAGCTGCCGGAGGCGTTGCCGGCAATAGTCCCACAAGGGCTTACTGCCTTGGTGACTGGAGTGTCTCGTGGTGAGCTGCCTCTGCGGCGGTCCGTCCGAGGAGACTGCGCAAGGAGCGTGTGCATTTGCTAGCAGGGGAGGAGGCGAGTGTCTGTTGGTGGTTTCATAATCATCATCATCATCATCATCATCAGCCTGACTACGCCCTCTACAGGGCAAATGGCTCTCTCATATTCCGTCAATCAAACCGGTCTTGCGCCTTCTGGTGCCACGTTATACCTGCAAACTTCTTAATATCATCTGCCCCCATAATTTTCTGTCTCCGCCTCACGCGTTTCTCAGTCGGTGGTTTAAGGGTCCTTAAACAGGGCTGGGCAGTATCGGGATACAACAATATCGCGATAGTATTTCAGAGATAGTTTTGAATATCTGTACTTCTGTATCGAGATAAATTTGAAAAATGTATTTGTATCTCGGTAGTGAAATACTTTTACGATGTATCGATTGTATCACGATACTATGCAGGCCACGGGTATTTCGTTTCATTTTTTTTGTCGGAAATGAGCTCACGCGTGTTTCTAAAGGGCGAATGAAGGTTCTTTTTTGTGCTAAGACGACCAAAGGCAAAAAGTTGGTGGGCGACATAGCATGAGTTTCCCATCAAGCACAGAATGAACCATGCGGTAAAGCGCGAGACGCCACTGACGGCAGAATCAAGGAGCGTGAGTTGTCCACCTCTTCCAACGAAAGTTGCTGCATCTGCATGCGTAATTTTTTTCGGGTGGCAAGCCATCACTTCGTGACCGCTCCCGCTGTGTGCGTTCATTCCTCAAAGCGGCGACACTTCGAATGCCATTATTACCAATTATGTACTTTGTAACCTCCCCCGCAAGCTAATGTCCTAATGGAAGCTGAGCGTACTGTAATAAATGAATAAATAAACTGCACGCTTCATTGCGCTGCAACTTTATTTACAACATTATGCTGCACTTAGCAAATGTCTTTGCAGAGTATCAGCATACCCGAAACACGAAAAAAAAAGTATTTCAGTATCTGTATTTCTGTATCTGTATTCCGCAATACTTTTTTTCGTCATTTTGCGAAAGTATCTCCGAAATATACCGTTACGTCAAAGGCAAATGTATCTCAGTATTTGTATTTTAGTCTTCCAACCCATGCATTTCGATATCTGTATTCCGGAATACTTTTCTGAGTATCTCTGCCCAGACCTGCCCTTAAACGTGGCGTTTTATGTACGCCACGAAAGCTTCTGACCACCGAGAGGCACAAAGCCTCGCTGTGAAAAGTTTATTGAAGTTTCTAAATAGGTCAGTAGCTAAAGCGCAAAAGAACACCAACTTTGGCTCCCCAGAAAATTTATGGCTGACTTTTGCAGTCCTCTGTCTTCATTTCCAGAATCATCAATGACTAGCGTAGGTGTGCACATGGTTTTTCTCTTCAAGGGGGGGGGGGTGCGAAGGTCTTCGCAGCACCTCCCCCCTCCCTATTATGTTAATGTATGGGGCTGGCTTTGCACCCCCCCTTTCCCCCCCTGCCTCCCTCGTGCGCACGTCTAGGATGAGTAGTATCGATGACGCATTCACTCTAAATTAGCAGACACAGGTTCATAAAAGTAGCCCTCATGGGAAGCTAGAGAAACATTGATGAACAATGGCGATAAATCAATGAAAAATTAAACGTGAAACTGTTCTTTCCGCAGATCTTTGAAAACTTCCCATTTGCTGTAGGGATCTCTGATGTCAACAATGACAGTGACTATGAATGTCTGACGACAAAAAGAGTTTGGCTTGACATGGATACCAAAACGGGTGAATACGTTTGGTTGCTGAAGGGTCACCAGAACAAACCGAGGTAAAATGTCTTTGTTTTACTCGTGCAACGGGCGTAAGAATTTATTTGATCAATTTTGCAGTCAGTTCTCCACATTTTCTATGAAAAACAGTAATACATCGTGTGCCGTGTTGTGTGCTCTGCTCTGTCATAATCCGGGCCCATTCACATGATAGTTACCAAATATAGCTATGCTGCAAGAAGGAATCACAAGTGTTTAAAAGCGATTCCATGATCAAAGCCGTCCAAATGCCGGGTGGCACAGCGCTTTCCCATATCATAGAGACTGTGGTTCACAAGGTTGAAGGTGTGGTGATTGTCCGCCACGGTGGAGCAGTGGTTATGGTGCTCAGCTGCTGACCCGAAGGTGGCAGGTTCAATCCCGGCCGCGGCGGTCGCATTTACATGGATGCGAAATGGTAGAGGCCCGTGTACTGTGCGATGTCATTCCACATTAAAGAACTCCAGATGGTCGAAATTTCCGGAGCCCTGCCACCACGGCGCCTCTCATAATCATATCGTGGTTTTGGGACGTAAAACCCCACATGTTATTATCATTAAGATGTGGTGGTTTCTGCGCCTATTCAAAGGTGCCACAACCCAGAATATGTGCGCTCTTCTTAAAGGAAAGCGTATTGCGACTCAGAGATTTCGATGACGGCATCATACGCTAAACACCCTGCGCCGGCGAACGTGCAGGAATGCGACACTCAAGGGTGCCCCGGTAAATACATGGTATCTGGGGACAGTGTGCGGAAAGTCTGACTAATAAATGTCGATCGAGAAAAGAAAATACATCACCTGGTTTTAATTGCACCCTGTACTTTACAGAAAAACTATTCCTCTCTACGTTGCCGAAGGAGACAGCCCCGATACTTTCCGACTCATGGAGGGATCAGGTAAGGAAAAAGAAATACCTGTTTTACGATATTTTTGTAATGTAACTAGAGAACTCCGAAAAGGTTCTTACTACACAAGCCATAGACTTCTACACGTACTGAGTAGGGCAGCAGAAGCCAGCGTCATCGTATTACGCTGAATATATATATATATATATATATATATATATATATATATATATATATATATATATATATATATATATATATATATATATATATATATATATATATGTAATTTCAGTGATGATGATAATATAATCAAGAATTTTAGCGATAACAAGAAAACACTACATTACGTAGGAACGCCGAGAGCTGTTTTGAATAACCACATGCGCTTTGTTGATTGCCATTTGGTGCATGGCATTATCATTAACCGTTTTGATCCTTTTGACCCGACTCTTGCCGCGGCTGAAGGAAACTCCGACCAGCTCTATCGGAGCCGTAGTCTCCCTGTGAACAGCCTAAAGGCGCTGGCGTAGTTGCTGGAAAGAACGGAATTTCGATAGAGCTTAGCAGGTACTGCCTTAGTTTACTTTGAGGAACTTCACGCGGAACACTTTTCTCGTGCCAATCCGTATTCACGCCATTACGGAGTCAAGTCGTTTTGACGGCTCCTACTGCGTGGATCCTACTGCGAAGGAGAGCCAAGTAGCCTTAGTTGCCAGTTACCTCTCCTTCATCAGGCTTTCGTATTGAATGCAACCATGACCGGTCGTATTGCTAATTAAAGAGTAAAAAAAGTAAAGTTATTGTTTTTAAGAGCGAAGCTACTTAGCAAATCATTCCTCGAGAGTCGATCGCAGAAAACTAGCATCCACCAACGGGCCCGCAACGCAGCATCGAGACTTGGTCCTCCTGTCCCGACGTAGAAGCAACCCACAACGTGCTAGAGCGTGTTCTGAGGCCTACCAGGAAACTATCATCATTATAAACGAGTATGCGCCAAAGAAATTGGGCAAATTCCACTATTCACCACTGCAGTGGTGAGTAGTGCAATACGCCCAGCTGGCCATGGACCACTAAAAATGAAGAAGGCAACAGTGAGCCCTACAAAGGGCTCCGTAGCGCCCGCGGCGAGCCGAAGACCCCGAGTACGTACAAGGAGAGAATACTAGGGAACATGAAAGGGAACAGGCGGCTGCGCGAGAGCCCCGAAGCGATGGAAGGCTTATGCCAACGCCAACGTGCCCGTAGATCTATGAGCTGGGCCCACGTATGTTTTCAGCGAAAGCTTCAGTCTCTGGAGTTTGGATAACCGTGTCGTGTCTGACTATTTATGGTTCAACTCAAACTTCTCTGCGCTGAAAACCACCATATGAAGAACGCAGCATCATCTAGCTAAAGCCTAGCACAAACTAGAAGCAACCTAAAACTTGGACAACCTAGCTAACGCGTAAAAACTCGCTAGAAGCAGCCAGATTAATCTTCGGAATCGTCCAGTATCGCTGTTTCAAGCCGTGCACGGCTCAGCGCAAGCTTCGCCAATTTTTTCCGGCAGGACTGGATTGTCGTCCACACTGATATAGTACACTAAATTTATGTCTCTAATGTCACTTATTCTTGGCTAAAGCAATCATTTCATTGGTGCCGCAAAAGTTCATTAACGTGCGCCGCTATACCACACTCTCTTCGGTAGGCCCTCTGCAGTAGGGGACATGCATAGAAACGTGTAGCCTTTTGCTAGGAACACGCTTCCTTATTTCGTGTAACCTCCCTAGGGTCAGTTATATCACCTGATGACGCCCAATAATTATCTCAGAAGCTGCGCGAGAACGAGCTCATGCCGATGGCGATGCGACTGAGACATAGAACAATACCACAGAGGCTACTCTTCCTCACAACAGTAGCTGCTCTTGTGACTTTTCGTAAGTTAAACTTTGCCAAGGTAATTTGCCAGTGGCGCCGTGTCCGAATAGAGATTCTTAGCCACTTCTGCTGCGTTACGCGTCCAGCCATCACCATGGCAAGACGCTACGGCAGCGAGATAGTAATAATAATATCTGGGGTTTAACCGTCCCAAAACCACCATATGATTATGAGATACGCCGTAGTGGAGGGCTCCGGAAATTTCGACCATTTGGTGTACTTTAACGTGCACTGACATGGCATATTACATGGGCCTCTACCATTTCGCCTCCATCGAAATGCGACCGCCGCAGCCGGAATCGAACCCAAGACCGTCGGGTCAGTAGCCGAGCACCCTAACCGCTACACGACCATGGCGGACTACGGCAGCGGGAGGTGACTGTCAGATATTGCAGGATGCAAGCCAATTCCTGTTTTTGTGATGTCGTCCCTCGTAGGAATACAGAGTCATTCTGTTTAAGGAAGCCACTGGACCTAGCGTTGCCTCATTGGTCCTCGACGATGTTTGCCAGTTTCAGACTTTCCCTTCTTCGTTTTTAGTGGACCGTTTGCGAAAAGTGGGATTTACGGAATTTTTGTGGCGCCTTGCCGTTTTTAGAATGGACCATGACGACACCACACACCATGACGACAGGAGACGCCGAGAAACCAAGCACCGAAGGTTGCTTCGCGCATAATACACTAAAGGCTCTCCCACTATTCTAAAGGTTTTTGCGAGCGGTTATGAGCCACCTTCCGCTTCGAGAAGAGGTTAGGCATAGGCCGCTTCCTGCTGTTTCACACTGTTCTCGCTCAGAAGACCCAGCTGTTTCAATATAGCCAGTGAGCCTTCGAATCTCACATAACATGATACCCTCTTCAGTCCGTGGGTACCCATATGGGTACATTTGAAAAACGCGCGCTGTGATCCTATGTTTGAAGACTGCTTGACGAAAATTGATGTTTCTCTGAGCGGAAGCACCAGTTAACAAAATGCCCACGACATGTCTCCGCATGCCCATGTACGCGCTCGCAGTAAAAAGAAGTACGGCGGCGTCATGCGAGGATAGCGCGCGCAGTCGACCAGGTGAGATTAGATTTTTCTTAATTAATGAAATGCTAGATATATTTTGTTAAGCAGTGAGTATAAATGTTCGCGATAGACTAGAGAAGGGGCATGGAAATTTCGGACTTGTTGTTTTGAGTTGCCTCTGAGATAGCTTAACTTACTTACCAATGTACCCAATTGGGTACTTCAGGTCATTGCGTTGAAAATACATTCAGTTTTGTTTTGTGTCGCAGGCAGATTTCCCGGTGACTAGGAGATACAAGAGCTACTCTTTTAGAGTGATATTGACTTGTCTGATTGATGAAGGCGACATTGCGGGTGAGCTGCACAGCAGCAGTGAATGGTCAGATAGCAGCAGTGATGATGATAATGATGATGACGATGATGAAGATAATGATGCACCAGTGGGCTTCCAAGTTCAAAGTTCCGGCTAGATTTTGAAAGAGGCAGACTAGGCCCAATTGAAAAGAGGTAGAGCACATGCGGATACGCGTAGGTCATAGGAGGAGAACAAAAAGTAGATGTACAGCATCCCCATTGCAACAAAGCACGCAGCAACAATATGGGTGGTGTGGACCTTTCGGACACGTACGTGCCTTAATTCAGGACAGACATTCACAGATATTCATACAAAGAAGTGGCCCATCAGGGTATTTGCCCCCCTTTTTTGAACTAGAGGCGATGAATCCCAGGATCGAATGCAGGAATGACTGCAAGCTCATAGATGTTGCAGCGAAAACGTTCTCGACCAATTGAAGTTTAAGAACAGAGCGGCGAAAACGCCAATTCACACACACGTCAAGCAAATGCAAGTATTCCAAAATGCAGTTGAGCTGGATGTTCAAATTGGCTTATCTGTAGAAGTCCCAAAACGTAGCAAAGTGGTTTCAGTACCAGCTAATGAGGCCCGCTTTCGCATACAGGGACATTTTTCAGGGCATGTGCCCCCAAAGTTTCAGATAATGTGCCACAATGAAGATAACAGCGTGAAAACCCGCGTTAAACACCCTAAATGTCAGCTGTTTCCTTGCCTTCTAAAGAAAAATGGCTCTGTTGATTTTTACTCAGCTTAGGCCTGATGTACCCAATTGGTACATCCATTTTCTCGTCTAAAATTGCAGTTTTTGTTTTTAAATGCGAAGCATTTCTTTGCGTTCTGCAGGCACTTTTAGCGTTTCTATCTACGTATCTATCTATCTATCTAGCCGCCTACGTCTGGGTGATCTCGTGATTACCCCTTTAACTTGGGGTAGACCAAAATTAGTATGTGAGAATAAGATGGTTTGACGAATATGACTCGCTGGTCGTGACTTGAATAATGACAATCCCGTCGCGTATGTCGTCAAACTCTTTCGGGCGAACCCTGTGGCACATACCCCGGGGCGGGTATGTGCCACATGTATGCGGGTATGTTCCACAGGTGATTGACAGTTTAGACAATTTAGACTACCCAGGAACGGCGAGACAAACATTCGTACTTTTAACGCGAGACCGTTAAAAGCTGACGTCATCAGCAGCGTTGACCGGACGAATGCAAATAATAATGTCAGGGTCCCAACAGGAATCGAACCCAAGCATTCTGCGTGGCAATCAAGCATTCTACCACAGAGCCACGCCAGGTCTCGGAACTGCTTTTCGAATAGACCCTAATGTTCGTGAAACGTCAATTGTCGTTGCAGTGCTGGCTATCCAATTTTATAAACACTACACATGTACTCCGATGATACAGCCGTCACGCCGGGTTAACATCAATTATAGTAAAGCGCCATCCACTGAAGTTGATATATGTTGCAGTGTCCAGGGCTACCATCCTCGCGAGCACAAGCGCTACATATCAGTTTACCACTTCTGGTGTTGCTACTGCCCATGTTGCTGTTGGCATCGTTACGCAACTGTAAACAACATGTTATGCAATACATATGCGACTGTGGCACATATGTCTGTGCGTACAACATTTGTACATATCTTTAGCGTAATTTCGTAACGTTTCGCTGAATAAAACATTACAACACAGTCACCTTCCCTCCGCATGCTTCGCATAACATCGATCCCCAAGGTACGTGGAATCTGCCAAGTTTTTTCTTCTTCTGAGAAGTGTTTCGTGACTCCCAAATGCTCAAAATAAAGTTTTTATACGAGTTCACCTTAAGTACTTTTTCCTCAGGTCTGAAGATGTTAATAAAACCAATTTTCATGGTACCTGTTATCTTAGGCCAGGGGTCTCAAACTCAACTCAGCCTGCGGGCCGCAGTCACGAAATTTAGTTCCGCAAGGGCCGGGGCAGTGAAGAAGGTAGAAGCGGGAGGGGGGGGGGGGGGGTGTTCAATTTCCTTGAAAATGCTGCCATTTGAAAGAAAATTTTCCCCCATATCTCATATACAGGTAATTTCTGAAGGAGGTTTGGTGCATGGGTTCCAAAAACACGTCGATACCGATCTCGAAACTCACTCAAATCTGAACGCCGATTGTGAAATATAATTTTTGTTTCACGGTTTTGTTTCAAAACAAAGTGAACACATGGGATGCCTCACACAACAATGCGTTAAACCAGTCAGGTCTGTGTACCTCAGGAACATACTTAATACGAACAATAAAATAAAATACGAGGGGCAAGGACAGTCATATGAGGGCCGCGGGCCGCAACCGAGAGCCTCGCGGGCCGCATGCGGCCCGCTGGCCGCGTGTTTGAGACCCCAGTCTTAGGCGCAACAGAAATATCGCCGGTCAGGGTGACCCATAACGGCATGGTAAGGCGTGAAATACCGTAAAACATTTATAACCAAAATTTTCGATCTCCGGCGATTATAAAGTCTAGTACATGCAACACACGCTGCGAACAGTGGGAGGTGAGATCGAGAGCATTCGTGTTTCTACGCGGCGGTTCACTGTGCTTTAGCGCATTAGTGCACTATTTGTCGCGAAGGAAGTGCGATGCGTGCATCTGTTTTTTACCTCGTAAGCAACACAGAATAGAGCGGCGATAGCTGATATCATACATACCCTTATTGTGAACAATAAATGGGGTTGACATGAACGCGTCAGACTACGTACGACAAAGTTAGCTAAGTGATTGACTCTTTAATTCGACTTCGAGCATTGGCGATTGACTGTGCAGAGTAAACAGCTGCAGCCATGGTGAAATTTTACACCCAAATTAAAATTGGGTCTGTTGCCAAAAGAAAGTATCAGGGGCTTCATTGCAACTTATGTATGCAGGTTTCTTTGCCTATTTGTCATTGTCAAGCTCATGGGTACAATACAAGCTAATTCATTTGTAGCGTGCAAGAGGAGTGACAGCCATTGGTCATTACAATTTCGGTGTTCAGCTGGTACAAAAGAATTGT
>JALIZH010025241.1:0-11572 GCA_030522465.1 Rhipicephalus appendiculatus
AAGAAAGAAAACTAGTAGGTCCCGTACGCACACGCGAATTCTTCCTTGTCCATATTTTCCCGTTAAGAGAAGGCCTTCTGAACTTTTTTCAAATAACAATAATAATTGGTGGGGGTTTTAAGTCCAAAAACGACGCTATTGATGTGAGGGACGCCGTAATGGAGGGCTGCGGAAATTTTAGGACGAAGACCTTTAATGTCTCATGCTCACGTTCGTTCGTCCGTCCGTGCCCTGGCCGGTGCCAGGTGGCCGCCGGGGCGCGCCAACGGATGCCGGTCGCGTCGGTCATGCCTCCCGTCGGACTCTACAGGGCTCGCGCTTTGCTTGCGTAGCGTCGCTGTGCCCGGCGTGTCCAATCATGCAAGGAGGGAGATGCGCCACTAGCATTTCGCCTAAATTGAAATGTCTTCGCCATGGCCAGGATTCCAGACTATGACCTTCGGTTCAGCAACCAAGCACCCTAACCATGAGGCCACCGTTACGGGTATCTGTTTTATGTAAATGCGAAGCATTTCTTTTCTACTGCAGGCACTTTGAGCGCTTCTATCTATCTATCTATCTATCTATCTATCTATCTATCTATCTATCTATCTATCTATCTATCTATCTATCTATCTATCTATCTATCTATCTATCTATCTATCTATCTATCTATCTATCTATCTAGCCGCCTACGTCTGGGTGCGCTCGTGATTGCCTCCTTAACTAGGGGTAGACTAAAATTAGTATGGGGGGTAAGACGATTTGACGAATACGTCTGGCTAGTCATGACGTGAATAACGTGAAAATCCCGTCGCGTACGTAGGGATGGTAAAATCGATGAACGATTAATTGATTAATCAATTAAAGGTGCCCAGTTAATCGATTAATGGTAATCGATTTGCGTCTTTCGATTAATCGAATTTAATCAATTAAAGCTTTTCGATTAATCGATTGCGGCAGCCGCCACCCTTACTCCCAACACCGCCCCTCGGCCGGTGCGCATGAGTGCGGGGCGAGTGATGCTGAGACGCAAAAGTCGAGCGCACATAATCTTTTCCACTACCCCGCATATTTGTAACCTATTAGAACGAACCCAAAGCTGGCGGTGGCCCCTACCCCATAGAGGCAGAAATGAACTCGCCCTGGTTTCCTTCGCCCACGGCGTCCACCTCCAAACCCTCCTCAAAGCTTAAAGGCAAGCAAGAGGCAGAAATGCACTTGCTGGTTTCTCTCCGCTCACAGCCTACTACTGCATTCACCTCCTCTCACCCCCCTTTCGTCTATCGTGTGCTAGTTAACCGTCGGAAAAATACACGAATTGCTTGCTTGTTATATTGCATTATTATTACATTTTGGTGTGTACACTGCTTCCTTTGTCATGTCGTAATGGCGAGCAACCGCAAAAGGAGCGCGGTGTGGAGGTTGTTCACAGAAGATTCGAAAACGACGACTGCAATGTGTGATAAAGGTGGTAAGCACTGCTCGAACCTAGCGACGGAAATTGTTGAAATATCACCTGCTTCAAGGCAATTTTATTAATGTGCCAGAGAGTAATCCTCCAAAGTCAAATAGTCATGGCTAAAATTACAATGTTGAGGACCCCGTTCCCGAAGGCACGAATCTGCCTCTTCAGGTAAGTATCGGATGGTATCTCGCCACTTAGTCCAGAGCCTTCGGGTAACTTATCTTCACAATCAATTTGCTCTTCTCTTACACAAGCGATTCTTATGTTTCAAAAGGATGGACTGTTGGTAATTCATAATCGTTCAAAAAGCTGGGTCCTCTTAGCAGCACCTCTTCCTTTGTCCCTGTGTTTTCAGCACTATGGCTTCAATGAATGAAAGCAGAACGGCGGTGCGTCAATGCTCAAGAGTGAAGTTTGTTGTTTTATGTATATTTCAGACGCGGGAGCGCATCGTGTAGTTGTTTATTTGGTTTGTGTTCGTTTTGGGCACCGCGCTGTTTCATGGTGCTTCGTCGCAGAAACACAGCTTTCTTTGCCTTTGATATAAACTGGTGATTTTCTTCGCCTCCAGGGTTTATGGCAACTTCTTGGGCATTTTATTTAACTCTCACGTCCGCCATGGTGGATCAGTGGTTACGGCGCTCGGCTTCTGATCCGAAGGTAGCGGATTCGATCCCGGCCGCGGCGGTCGCATTTCGACGGAGGCCCGTGTACTGTGCGATGTCAGTGCACGTTAAAAAGCACCAGATGGTCAAAATTTCCTGGAGCCCTCCAGTGCGGCGTCCCTCATAATCATATCGTGGTTTTGGGGACGTAAAACCCAATATATTATTATTTGACTCTCAGATTTCATTTAATTTTTCTTGTTTAACGGCACTGCACAGTGGTCCAAAAAGTTGCACATCGTAATATGTGTTGCTTATTTCTTGACTGCATCCTATTGCCATAACATTTTATTCCTTAGCAAATAAAATATTATTGTTTGCCAATGAATGAAAGAGAGAAAACGTAATAGAAGTCAGAGAGGGTGGCCTGAGCTAGTACGCCCAGGCCTGCTACTCTGCGCTGAGGAGAATGCGACAGGGCAATAAGAGTAATGACGTATGATGATAACGACAAGAATAATTGTTGCCTTATATATATATATATATATATATATATATATATATATATATATATATATATATATATATATATATATATATATATATATATATATATATATATATATATATATGTCCTTTTCATGATTGAAAAGGTAGCTTTCCTGCAATGCAGCCCTCCACTTCGGCGTCCCTCATAATCATGTCATGGTTAGAGACGTGAGTTGGGCTAGTTGGTGCGTATTAACTGCAGACATATAAATAATTAGCACAAAAAAACAATGGAAAAGGTAGAGATGACAGACACAGCGGAGCGCTCCGTCCTGTCTGTCGTCTCTACCTTGTCCGTTGTTTTTTTGCGCTAATTAGTCATGTCTGCAATCATATCATGGTTCTGGGACGTCAAATCGCATTATTATTATTAATAATATTATTATTATTATTATTATTATTATTATTATTATTATTATTATTATTATTATTATTATTATTATTATTATTATTATTATTATTACACTTCCGTCTGTAAGCACGATTGAAGACGTGCCCGTAGCGTCGAGTTAAGGTAACGACGAAGTGAAACCGTTGGAGTACACTGGCGCAACTGGTGTGCCAAAATTTACAGCTAACAACGTTTTGTATCCAGAAGCTCGGATACCCACTCTCGTTTGCAGATTCCATATTTTAACAGTTAACACTTACTTAAAATTTTATGATTCCCCTCTTAGGCGGCAGCAGTTTGTATATTTTGCCAAATCCATGGTTTTTTTTCAATGAGCATTGGTCCAGAGTATATAAACCCAAGTGTTGTTTGTTCAAAATCTACTAGATGCCTTAAATGTTAATATAACCGAGATCATTCCGTCAGATAAAACCACGGGTAATGTGCAAATAGAACTTGATGACATCTTTCCAATGAATGCCAAACATTTGCCCTCTAAGTATTTGATTGGCTTGTTAGACGAGCGCCTCTCACAGTTAGGAATTAATACTGTAATTGCAACCGATGCATCTATGAGTGATGAGAAAACGGGTGTGGGTATTTTTTCTCAACCATTATTCTGGTCATATTCATTCATCAAGAAGAAGAAATGGATATGGGCCGGGCACGTAGCACGTCGGCAGGATAACCGCTGGTCATTAAGGGTAACTGACTGGATTCCAAGAGATGGCAAACGCGTGAGGGGGAGACAGAAAATTAGGTGGGTAGATGAGATTAAGAAGTTTGCAGGTGTTAACGTGGCAGCAGAAAGCACAGGACCGGGTTGATTGGCGAAACATGGGAGAGGCCTTTGCCCTGCAGTGGGCGTAGACAGGCTGATGATGATGATGATTCATTACGCCTCCCAGATTATAGACCCATATTTGAAGCGGAGTTAACGGCCATTATTCTAGCTATTCGAAAACTTCCAGCAACTTATTCGACAGCTGTTATAGTGACTGATTCGTTATCCGTGTGTTCATACCACTCTTCGTCGTCCGAATCAGCGGTACTAAATACATTCAAAGCATTAATCCCTGCATACATGCGACTAGTGTGATTGATATGGGTGCCAGGGCATCGCGGTATATATCTAAATGATATGGCTGACTCACTCGCGCGAATATCCCTTGATGGTCTAATTTTGCCGGTCATACCTCCTACAGCTTATGTTACAGCGGCGAGGTTCAGGAAATTTTCTCTTCTTGAAGATTTATTCAAAGTTACAATACCGAACCCAGAATTTTCGCACTTGTATGTCGCATGGGATAATAAATGGTGTCCCACGCGTAAACTGGAAGTCCCCAACTAAATTACGATGCCGTATTCTACCGCTTAATTTCTATTTACACAGGTCTGGTCTGGTGCCAACCCCTCTGTGTTCTAGCTGTAAGGAACCTGAAAATATCGACCATTTCCTATTAAGCTGTCGCTGTTTCAAAATCTAAAGAAAAAAGTGCTTTGAAATTTTATTCAGAAAATTAGCAATACCACTAAGTACACTAAGTACTCCAAATATTCTTTCCTTTGGGGCTGCTTCATTGGAATACAGCAACAGGAATGTCTGCGGGGCCCTCTGCGAATTCCTGAGTGACACAAGGAGATTACCTTGCTAAGTCATTGCTCAGCTTTCTTCCCGAACCAAACCAAATTGAGGATTTCATTATTAATCAGCATTAACTTACCTACTCAAGAATCATGTATTGGGGATAACTTTGAAGTATATAAAAAATTCTATTAATCTCTGTCGTTATTGAAATTTGTTTTCGTATCTCGAGAAATTACCATATTCTACTTTAAAAAAAAAAGAATTATTTTCCTTTCCTCTGCTTAGGCCCTTATTTTTTCCACTTAGCTTAACCGCCGGCTTCTAAGCCAATCCCCCGTAGGGGGTGAGAGCCAGCATAGAGGAGCAAGCAAGCAAGCAAACTACCGTTCATTCTAACCGGCAGACAAAAACTCATGTTGCTCTACTTCCCGCAGATGCCTGTACCGATGGTCTGTTGAAGGCCAGTATGTTGCTGTGTAATTTCGCATGGCTGACCTCAAGTAAGAGGTCAGCCATCACACAGAAAACGATTAATCAATTAACGGTTGAATCGACGAACGATTAACGATTAATCGATTAAAAATTTTAATTGACCATCCCTACGCGTACGTCGTCAAACCTTTTCCTCCAGACACGTGTGGCACATCTCCGTATACCAATGGCTGTGGTAAGCTGGTATGCGCCACGCGTGATTGACAGTTTATATCGACCCTGGAACGGCGAGCACAGACATTCGAAATTTAAATGCGAGACCGTTACGAAAAATTGACATCGGCAGCGTTGACCCTATGAATGCTAACAGTAAAAATAAGGGTCCCAGCAGGAATCGAACCGAATAATTCTGCGTGGCAATCAAGTATTCTACCGCAGAGCCACGCCAGGTCCCGAAAATGCTTTAGAAAAAGACCCTGCGCAGGTGTAATGTAGGTGAAACGTCAGTTCTGACTGCAGTGCTGTCTAACTTTATAAAACTTACCTATGTACTCCTATGATACAGGCCTCCCGCCGGGTTAAATTTTCATTGCACACTTAAGTGCCATCCACTGAAGTTGGTCTACGTAGCACTAGCCACGCCTACCGTCCTCGTAAGCACAAGCGCTATATATCTGCCTACCGTGTGGTGTTTTTAACACCCATCACCAGCGGCACTGCCGCCGCCTGACCTCCTGGTCGCGGGCCACGACTTCTTTCGGGCTGCTTTTCCCCAGAATTCGATGACGCGGTAGCATTGGGACTCTTGTCCTCAGTTGCCTACCCATAATTACTTCCGCAAGACTGACTCCAAGAATGCCGGGCGTTGCCCTGTAAGCCAGCAATGCCAGGTAAGGGTCTTTAGACTTTAAAATGAGGTGCTTAACCGTCTGAACCATTCGCTCTACTATGGCTGGCTTACCGCATACCTGAGACGACACACGGGCCCAAAAAACAACTAAACGTGTGACGCCGCACACATGACTAAAAAACGCAGTTTCAGCCATTATTAAATCGTTCAGTTTTGAAGTCCACTTCTTCACTTCACTGAACACATGATGTCCATGAAAATAGACCTTTTTTATTGCGATATCGCAATAAAATAAATCGTTCAGTTTTGAAGTCCACTTCTTCACTTCACTGAACACATGATGTCCATGAAAATGGACCTTTTTTATGCTCGTGCCTGCGATATAACGGCGAGCTATTCATATGCAACATTTGCCGCTCGCTGCACGCAGGTCTGGGAACAGCTTGAGCGTGTTTTGTATCACGCAACGCTTTTACAGTTTCTTTCAAATTGAAAACTGCCCTTGAGATGCGCACGAAAAAAGGCTCCCTTCTGTACCATTCATGATGTATAAGGAAAAAAAAGGAACATCGGGCACACTTGGCGTCAGACGCCACCGCGTGGCAGGAGACGCAGAGGGGTCTATCCACGTGCCGCAGTTTAAAAGAAAAAGAAGTATCGAACAGCGTCGGAAAGTGATATAATCATATAATCAATCCTTGGCCAATCCCCCCTGAGTGGGTATGAGCCATGTCCGAGGCAGCAACAACAACAGCGTCGGCTTCTGCATTATGGACACTCGCAGCGTGTTGCTCATATACAAAACGTAACAACTGCGACAGTTGTTAGTTCACGCTTGTCCGGTGTATACCTATGCGTCCTTTTCGAGCGTCTTTCTTTGTGCTGCGGCGGCGCGTTGCAAGTATCGAGCCGCTTGTCGTTCTTCGTGTGACAAACTAATTTCTTGCTATCGCATTCATTGCTTCGCCCTACTGGCAAAACTGTGACTTTTATTGCGATAGCAATTATATGGAGACTTTAGGCTGGTTTTCGCCGTCGGCGTCGCCGTCATGTACCGTATATGTATCTATATATTTATAAAAACCTCAAAGAAAAATAATTCAGAAAAATGTTTCCGACGCGCGGCATCGAACCAGGGACCTCTCGGTCTGCAGCGCGCAGCGCTACCCATTCAGCCACGAAGGCGAACGTCCTTCAACGCTCAAACGGCGAGCTATTTATATACAGCGAGTTTTCAGCGTGTTTTCAGCATTACCAGCGAGATGGCGCATAGGCCGCGCTCGGAGGGGCTTAGCTGGGCGCCCCGTTCATCGCGACGCGCGCTCTCCGGCTTGCACTTTGCGCGAAAGGGGGGGGGGGGCGGGGAGGGAAGATGCCCGTGCGCGCGCGCTTATCTCGCGGTGGCGGAGAAGGGGGGCTTTCGGCGGAACGATAGCGTTGTAGTTACCGGGCGCGCGAAGGTCACATCACTCGCTGCAGTCCCCCGTTTGCGAAAAGAGCACGCTTTACAAACACAGCGAAGTAAAAACTGTGACACTTGTTAGTTCGCGCTCGTCTGTACCTGTGAATACGTTTCGTGCGTCGTTTTTGTTTGAGCAGCGCGTTAAGTGTCGAGCTGTGAATGTTTTGAGTTCGCTCGGGTCCTGTGCGTGTTGTTTTCGTGCGTCATGTGTGCGTGAGCAGCGCGCTGCACGTTTCGACCTGCTTGCCATTCGACGCTTGACATTCCAATTTGTTGCTATCGCATTCATTGCTTCGCCTTGTGGCGAAACTGTGACTTTTTTCAGATAAGGCTACACATAGGGTACTCACACACAACTTGACACATTTCGCAATACCATTCGCTTCATTGCTTTCATGTGTCAACTGATTATTATTCATCCTGTTCATTATTACTCACCCCATTGATTATTACTCATCCTGCGCTCATCCTTATGCCTGTCATTTCCTTCTTTGCTATCGTGCCTTTCCTTGATGCTCAAAGTGAGCAGCGTTATAGCAATACGACATTATAATGCACCAAATTGCGCAATCGAAGTACTTGACAGCCCATGCGTGCGGCGGCGCATATGACAGTTATTTCAATCCAGGCCTTACTTGTATGCAGCGCGTGCGCAGTCAACGGCACGCCGTTCAAACGCTACGAGCCACCGTGATCTTGACTGCACAATGAAATTGAAGTGAATAGTAGGAGTGTGCGAATAGTGAAATTTCATCTCGAATCGAATTGGAAACGAATAGTGCCGAATTGTGGCCAAAAATATCGAATATCTAATCGAATATCGAACACCAAAAATTTTGTTGAAGATTGAAAGGAAGAACAAAGAAATGCAATCTGCTCATGTCCCCGAGCACATAATGGCGTGAGTGATTGCCACCGAAAGGCTACAAACTGTCATGCAGAAACACAAGCCGTTCCACGTGACCTTGCTTCAAACTTTGTCGCCGTGGTGTTACCGTGTTTCCTGCAGTTGAAAACACGCGCTCAGTGGGCACTTCAGTAGCAGAGATGGGAAGGTATCGCAAAGAAATTTTGGTTTGGCAATACCTGGATAAAGTGCAGCCCTATGCGCTTTCCACAATTTCAAAGGATCGTTCTTTCTCGGCGTCATTCAAGTGTTTCTGAACCTCTTGACTATGAGGTCTCAGCTCAGTGCTCGTTAATTTTTGACGCTAGCAGTTTCGACAGTCACCCCGACCTTTCTCTGGTCTTGTTTACTGGAGCGGTCCATGACATGGAGAAATGGCATAATCTTTGAAATAAACATGCGCTCGCTTTTGAACCAGTATATCGGGGAATATTTTAACGGAAGGCCTTCTGTAACGACGTTAGTGTTAGTTTTAGCCACCCCACCCTAACCGAGTTTTTTTTTAAAATTCTTTATTTAAACATACTGTCAACCCTCTGTTGAGGGTTCTTACAGGGAGGGTAAAAATAAATACAAACAAACAGGTACATCAAGTGGCAGCGAAATCATTCAAATACATTTTTAAAGATTTTTCAAATTGGCAAACATCGCTTGCATTTACCACAGTGCTTGGTAACACATTCCAAAGCTCAATCACAGCTGGGAAAAAAGAATAGCGAAACACATCACTGTGAGCAAAGTATGGCAGTAAAACACACGACTGCTTTGTTTCCCTGACAGCTTCAAGTACTCGTCTTTGTTATTTTTTAGTTGCCCACGTAGTATTCTAAAAAAGACTTTCAGCCGGTCTTTTTGCCTTCGCGCTTTCAGTGGTTCCAGTTCACAGTACTCTAACATCTGCGAGACGATATCTAGCCGGCGGTAAATTGTGCATATGAAGCGAACGGCACGACGTTGAACTTTTTCTAATTTTTTCCCATGCATTCTTGGTGAGGGCTCCACACAACCGAGGCATAATATAATAACGGTCTAATGAGTGTTTTGTAAGCCACCGGTTTTATATCTCGTGTAGCTTGATGTAATTTTTGCCTTAAAAAAAACCTAGTCTCTGGTTCGCTTTCTAGCACACATTTTCTATGTGCTTGTGCCATGCGAGATTTTGCGTGAGAGTGACTCCTAAATACTTAAATTGGTTAGCATGTACTAATAAATTACCGTCAATACAGTAATGAAAAGGCATAACGTTTGCTTTTCTAGTCATATGCGTGTATTTTGATTTCTTGTAGTTTATTTTCATGCCCCGTAAGTTGCACCATTGTCTGAATTTTTCCAAACAACGACTGATTCTGACTTGATCATGTGCGCTCGTTAAGGTAGAATAAATAAGGCAGTCATCTGCAAAGAGATTCACTCTCCCTGGATGTTCAACTACTGTGAACATATCATTGATATATATAAGAAATAACAGAGGGCCCAATACCGAACCCTGGGGAACACCTGAAAACACTTGGAGTGGACTCGACGAACTGCCATTTCAACGTACCGTCTGAGTTCGACCACATATGTATTCTTTTATCTAAGTGACTAATCTTTCATCACTACCAATTTCTCTAAGTTTAAAAATTAGCTTATCATGAGGCACTTTATCAAAGGCATTTGCAAAGTCTGTGAAAATGACGTCAATCTGTTGCTTATCGTCCAAGGCAGCAGCAAAATCGTGAACAACTTCGATTAATTGTGTTATGGTGGATAGTCCAGCTCGGAAGCCATGCTGGGATGAGTACAATAAGCTGTTCTGTACGAGAAATTGTAAAATGTGTTTTGCTATGATGTGCTTTAAAAGTTTACAACTAATACACGTGAGTGAAATCGGGTGGTAAGTGTTTACCAGTCTGCGATCACCAGCTTTGTATACCGGTATTAAATCTGCCCTACGCCAGTCCACGGGTAATGAATGCGTATTTAAAGATTTCTCAGAAATTACTGTTAAGTAATAGGACATCCATTCAGCATAGCGCTTCAGGAATTCTGGACAGATCCTGTCAGGCCGACTGGATTTTTTCCCATATAAGTTCAGCAGGAGTTTGCACATTCCTTCTCGTTCGATTGTCAATTTTTCCATTGGGTAGCGTATAAATTACTCTACGTGCTCACCCGCGTTAGTGTTCGTATTGCTGGTAAACACAGACTGGAAAAAGTAATTATTATGCTCAGCAATATCAGCCGTATGTGTTGACGTTTCTGCGCCTTTTACGATTTCTTCAATTTTGTCTTTTCGACTACCTAGATACCTCCAGAATTTTTGTGGTGGATTTTTCAAGAATCCGGTCAGCGTTTTGTTAAAAAACTGCTTTTTGGATTGCGTCAGAGTACGCCTCAGTTGTGAGCGAAGTCTGGATATTTCATCAGAACCCTTCTTCTGTTTGCCGAGCTGCTTTATCTTTCTTTTCATGTGAATAATACTGCGGTTAATCCAAGGTCGGCGTTGTTTAGATTTTTTCACGCGTGATGGCACAAAACGGTCCACGCAGTGGTTTAATATAGCCTTAAATTCACTCCATAAGTGATCTACTGCTTTTTCGTTGGCCTGGTGCTCGAAAAGACCAAATGAGAATTCCAAAAAATCTATTACTAAAGTGTCATTAGCACTTTTGTAGTCTTTTATCATTGTTGTAACAGGGATTTTTTTGCAGAGCATAGTGCTAGCAGTCACAATCACTACAATCAATTTATGGTAGGAAATACCATCCTCAATCGAGCAGGAATAATCTTCTATATTGCTTGATAGGAACCCTAGATCGAACAATGACTGTGACGTGGAAGTTATTCTTGTATCATCATGAACGATTTGATTTAGATTGAAAAACAAAACATTACATATAATAATTTATCGGTGCTAGAAGTTTTAACGCCACTGTAAGCCAGGTCCTGCCAGTTTATTTGTGGCAAGTTGAAGTCTTCAGCCATAATTAGTGGTGTGTTCCATGTACATTGGTGCACAAGAATATGCTAAATCGATCGAGAAATTCACAGGAAGTCGAGGGCGGCCGATATATTGCACCGACTAGATAAGCCACATTTCCAAATGTAATATTGCATCAGACTGTTTCGGGGATGTCAGATTCTATTAAGGCCGCATAAACAATTTTTTATTATGATGCAGACTCCGCCACCACGTGAATCACGGTCCTCCCTGAACATTTTAAATCCAGGGGGAATTATTACGTCAGTGTGTATACCACAGTGCATCCAAATTTCTGTTATCAAGACCATATGAGGACTTTGCGAAAGCAGCAAATATTCCAGATCAGTGGTCTTGTTAACAGTGCTGCGTGCATTTA
>JALIZH010025242.1:0-31830 GCA_030522465.1 Rhipicephalus appendiculatus
CATCATCTGCTATTGTATTGTCCATGTTTAATTTGATTGTAATACAAGTCTTCTGATCCACTAATGTTACCCATTGGTCAGCCCAGTACCTGGGAACTATAGGGATGTAGCAGGCAACCCCCAAAAAAATATGGATGAAAAAGGAATGCGTGACACAACTGTCTCTTTCTCTGTCTTCACACATTCAAATTTTTTTGTTCTACTGTGTCATGGGCACAGCCAAAAGCTGTAGTTGAAGATTACATTTTCCCCTCTTATTCCTCGCTTATTTTTTATTCCGTACATCTGTAATAGCTCAATATTACTTGAGGACCTGCAAGTTACAATATAATGAATCTAAAAAATATTATGAAACCTCATTTGCTGGTGTACTATTTAAGTTAATGCCAGTCTGCCAATAGTTTTTCTTGTCGCAAACATGTATTTATCACCTTCCTACTCGCGCATTGCCTGCTTATACTGTGATATATTTGTGGCATTGCTTATTCCTTTTGCTTGCAGAGTGGCATGTCGCTTCACTGCACTGCTGCTGACTGAACACCTTTGCTCTGCTGTCCGTGCACTTCACTCACCGGATGCATGTGAATCGCCATGGAGGGCACAACTATCATTCTTGTCGGCCTTGCCACACTTTTCGCTCTCTTCATGTTCTCTTGCTGTTACTGCAATGCAATAGCCGCACAACGGTCACTGAAAGAGCAGCAAAACGATGGCACCGAAGTGGCCATGTATGCGACAGGGCTGCTGAATTAACATGACATCTGCAGACCAGTGTATTGCTGATGGAAGTGGTGGCGGGGTTGGTGATGGTGGCACCGGTGCTGGTGATGTGTGGGTTGACGCCGGTGTGTGTGGGGGTTTCTGAAATGGCAGTCGTTAAGAAGGTTCAGAGGTACACTAATGAGCACAAGTTTGATTAGTGTGGTCTCCTTTTTCTAGACTTAGAAAATGCAGGGAGGGGGGTTCGTTATGGGTAGGACAAACGAGGAGTGGAAATTGAGGGATCCCGGTCTGGAATTTCCATGCGAGATTCCCACCCCAGTGCTTGCTTACCAGTATGACTCTGTACGAAGCTGTTTAGGCATATTTGGGCATTTTGTACAGTTTAAAGTTCTAAAACCAAACTAAAATAGGTTTCTTAGTTTCTTTATCTACCTTTTAACTAGTCCTAAGCAGGTGCTGTTTGTGTATGTTGTCTTGGGGAGCTGGCATGAAGAAACATTGCATGCACTTGAGTTATCTGTAATTTAATTGCTCCTTCCGATTTCCATATGGCTGCTGAAAGCCTCATATTAAAAGCAAAGGACAACATGCATCAAATGTAGCACATGTTTATCATACTATTATGAGCTTATCTCGGCAAATGTTGCAGTTCCTTTTGCCATCAGCAATGTTGGTTGTAGTTGTAAGTAGCCTGATATGTGGGAAACTTGTTCTTGTGCTTGGGATTACTTATTTTTTTGTGTCATAAATTTTGAAGGCTTTAGATAACTTTATTTATTTTACTTCGCACATTGTATTATATATGTTCATCATAGTTTGCTGACATATAGATGCACTTGGCATACCATACGTGTGCCCGATTCACTGCAGGCACAGCATTTTGCATGCTCGACTTTTTGTAGTGTGCCTTTCTTAACCACATCTTGCGTTGCACTTTTTTAGGTAGGCGAACAGCGAGGCCATGGTGGTTAATGTAATCACAGGCATCGGCATTGGTGTCGGGATAGTGATCGCTGTAGTGCTGCTTGGAATCATCTGCCGTTTCTGCCGCTCGTCAGACAAGCACACAATTCCCGTGAAGTACAAGAAGCATAAAAAGAACAAACGTGGTAGTGTCGGGTCTGGCTCGTACTACCCTCCCGGTGGCTGGTCCTCCGACATTGGTCACTCCAGCAGTGACGAAGAAGCCCGCCGGGGTGCTGACAGTGGCCATGAGAGTATTGGCCACGACAGCGGTGAGCACGACAATGGCGGCCATGACAGTGGCGGCCACGACAGTGGTTGTCATGACAGTGGTGGGCATGACAGCGGTGGGCATGACAGCGGTGGAGGTGGCTGCGACAGTGGCGGAGGAGGTGATAGTGGTGGAGGAGGTTGTGACAGCGGCGGAGGAGGTGGTGACAGTGGCGGTGCAGTTGACTGAGTGACGCAAGGTGTGAAAGCTTTCTTGATTGGTCTTCCTCCTTTGCTGCTCGTCGAACCATCTTCACCGAAGTGAGAAAAAAATGTGACTCTCCGCTAATTTTTACTGTGAGCAACTTCACTGTTGGGTGACAATGTGTAAGAATCTTATTGTGCTACTCAACTGCACTAATTGTGCAAGTAACAATGCATTAGCAGTGCAGTAAAAGGGCTTTGTAAGTTTGGTATGTGCATTTGTGCAGCTGTTCAATTTTATGCAGCTGGAGTTTTTATTCTGTCAAGTAGTCTTAATAATAGGTGAAACACCCTACTGTGTAGCAGTGGCTATCATGTAGCAAAGCCTTTTCAGATGCTAATGCCTTTTGCACACTTCTTCAGTGGTCAGAGCCACTATAGTTATCAAGAATTTAGCCCATCATTATTACTAGATCAGTAGACAAGCATAGAGCCGAGGACAGGGCGTCGCTACAATATAGCACCCCAAGCACTTACATTGAAGGGGTCGCCTGCTTTTTTCATTTCATTTTAAAAGGTAAATTGGTAGCAAGTTGATATTGTTATTTGTGGGTCTGAAGAAAAAGACTGCCATGATGGACTGGTGCATGTTAGTATATTTAACATAATGAGAGTTAACCGTAGTTGTTGCCAGACTACACAACGGAAGCAGTAGGGTGGTGTAACATGCCTCTGTATGTAAATATTGCATACTGCCACGCAAGATATTGTAGAGCATTTCAGAGTAACTTGCCATCTGTTAATGTTTGTACCTTGCAAGTGTGCCTAACGATCATAGACCTAGTACTGCCCCGTATAACAGAGCAATTAGTGCAACATTGTCTGAGCCATTAAGTGTTGAAGCGTTTGTTTTCTGGTGGCAGAGCATTTAGGCCGGGTATTTTTAGAGGTACATTCTTCTGCCCTTGTGATTCCTGTGTAATGGGTCCTTGCACGTTGAGCACAAGGTATGTAAATGATGAAAAAAGAGGCATTCTTGGAATGCTGCATGTCCATTAGGGGTTGTATGCTGACAATGACTGCATTGCCTTTAAACTGTCCATAAATATTAGCACCAAAAACTTGTGCATGTTGAACCACATCATTTAACGAGCACTCTCATCCGACAACTTGGTATGCATCCATAACATTAGAAAGTGCAAATAGAGAGACAGGCAGAAGGAAAATAGCCCGATGGATTACGACCATATTTCCCTGTCTGTGTCCCTCATTGTGATGCTCACAGTTATGTACAAATTGTCTAATGGCTCAGTGCCATCATTAACCACTTCACTTTAATGCACTGCGATATTCTAACAACCCTCAGGATAAGAAAAGGACCACAAACTGAAGAGTAATTTTTCATGAGCATGATTTTTCATTTAAGCATCGCTCAGTGGAGTTCCTACATTGTAATGTTGTACTTTCTGTGTGAAGTGCACATAAAACTGCGTCTGGACATCATCAAGACCAGCCCCCCTTGAAGCATCCCAGTCCCCTGTATGTGATGCAAAGAAGCCAAACCACAAATCGTTTCAGAAAGCACCCTTGCATTTTAGGAGGAAAAAAAAAGGACATGCATTTCTGTGGCTTCTCATATGACTATGTGCACTTGGGACTGCTCCAAACACCCAGGTGCTAGCCCATATAGGAAACAAAACAAGCAATAGTACATCAAAGTGAGAAGTCACACATTCACATTGTTAAACCCTCACAATGTACATGGTGACTCGTAAAATTATAAAATGTTTTGTTACGTCAACTAGAGGGAGACCTGGTGTCACTGCCTGCAAAGCTTTCCGATAAGCTTCTTTAATTTTACAGCATAGCCATGATATGGAACGCTTGGCTTATTTTGAATACAGCATGACATGAAATGCAATTGTGGCTCTACAGTAACTCCTTCCTTTAATGAAGTCGTTGCAAGAAGCCTTTTAATGTATACGTGTTGCAGTGATGCTTGCCCAGTGATAATGCCAATGAAGTTGTGAACATAAATGGCACATTTTGATTATAAAGGGTGCAAAATGAGTGCAGACCTCGTGTTTGTCTTCAGGGCCTGGCAACTAAAAGGAGGGAAGCTATTTCAAAACGTAATATTGGACTTGTGTGTAATTGCACACCCTAAAGAGAATCGCATAGGATTTGATTCATAGGGACAGAATTATCACGACAGACACAACCATTGATTCCTAGGTTTATTCTTCAATATATTCTAGCTTTCCGAGAAAGATTTGACATTTACACTGCCCAGCAGGTTCATATATTAACGGAACAGTTAACTTCTGGAAAAGCTGTGCCCAATGCTGTCAATTTAAATGCACTGTGGTGTGTGCTTTATATCCACGGAGCTGTTTATTCAGAATATACGCACATTCCTTTTTTTTTTTACTTAGCCATACTTGACAGTGTAGTCATTCAATGTACTTGTCCAGCACCAGATCCTAAATTTCAACAATAAGTGGATGTCGTTAGTGTCCTCAGATAACATGAAAGCTAAACGTATTGTCAAATTTTCTTTTCTGTTGTTTGTATTCAAGATATAAGTAGTTCTTGAAGGGGCTTTGAATATAAAGCGGCAGATAATGCAGCTACTTGCCGAAAGAATATGCTGCTGCCTTCACGATTGTGGTCGAAATTGTTGTGGAGAAGTTGGGCTTTTTCACTTGTTACCACGGAACAAATTTATTTGCACATGAATGTTGTCGTCCATGACTGTTTTGAAGAGTGTATTCGTGTTTGAAGGACATTGTGTTTACGTAGCTGGTTTGAAATCTGTCAAGATGTTTTATAGAACCAAGTGAGCTGCTGTAGTATGCTGATGTGTTGCTGCAGCGTTTAGCGTAAATGATGAGAATTGTTTGTTGCACTGTTAGGAAGGCATCATGATATCATTGCCTGTTGCATTTAAATCCATTTTTAATTTTTGACGAGGGGAAGACCAGCCTACGAACAGAGTACTGTAGCTTGACTGCTCGTTTTGCTTGTACATTTTGCTTTTATTTCTCCCTCTTATTATGCGTATATTATTGTAGACATGGTTGTTGCTTATGTTCTGGTAGTATAATCTCACGTTTAGAATGTATTTCCATGCTTATGACTAATAGCCTGTTCAGCGTGATGCTTGTACGGTGATAAACTGTGATGAAATGTACTATGCTGTGTGCCTATCACAGGCAGCTTAGACTGTTTAACGTTGACTAACATCAAGCTTACAAGGTTTCTATATGGGACACCTAAGAATATATGTGTTCAAGTTTATGCTGTGTTAAGATCTAACATAACTTAAGCGTATAGTTTTTTATTTTTATTTTTAGGCTTTACAGGGGGTTTATTTTTCAGCGGGGACTTGCATGCCTGCTGAACGCTTTGAAAATGGTTGCCTCATTTTCTTGCAACTAATGGTGTATTCACTTTCTCTTCACACTTTTGTGCATTGAAACATCAATGCTCTTTGAAGCCAGTAAATCAATGGCAGAGTGTTGTGTGCCTCAGGGAATGAGCACTGTCTTTTTTTCATTCACTCATTCGTGGTGTCAAATATTTTGCGGTGTTACTCATGTGCGGTTCCTGGTGCCTTTCTTGGTGCATTTTTTTTTTACTGACAATATTTCAGTTACAATTTTATGTTATTCGGGAGAACAGTCGTAAATTACATACGTGTCACTGTTGGTATTGTAATCTCATCATTGATGTCATTCAGCTGGTGTAAACGAGCGTTGTTGTCGTACATCTCTCTTTGCGGCTTGTTCCGTGTTTTGTATACGGTGTATTATCTATTTTCTGAAATACATTTGCGCTGGCCGCTGATGCCACTGTGCTCTGCTTGCTGTTTGCCTTTCGCGTTTGACATTTTCGCAACCTCAGCGCACCGTGTATCGACGACCAAGTATTTGAGGGGTGAAGCACCTTAGGGTCTAGGCTTGTCCGTTGTCCGGCGATGACGCTGATGACGATGAAGAATAAGCGCTTTCCAGACCACACACTCTCTTTCTGCCATCATGGCACGGCACAGTACATGCAAGGTACCCACTATACGTCATGACGATGACGATGGCGCTGATGACAATGAAGAATAAGCGCGTTCCAGACCACACGTTCTCTTTCTGCCATGGATGAAAACGGTGGTGAAAGCGCTCTCGCCCGCGAAAGGCAAAGCGGCAACGCCGACAACAAGCTGCTACTCCTGAGGCTAGAGCGCGGCATGCGGTGGTTCAACGTCTACGCATACAAGCTACCCCGGTGGCGAGAATTCGGGAAGCAGCGGCAAAACGGCAACGCCAACAACAAGCTGCTACTCCGGGATTGAGGGCGCAGGGAAGCGGCGGCTCAATGTCAAAAACACATTGTATATACTGTACACACGCGTTGTCACTCATTTACATGCGCGAGTGGGCAATGTCGCGGGTGATTTACGGTAATTAAGAACGATCCCCAGTGCTTCGCCCACTCGTCATGATTTACTTCGTGGAGATGCGTAGATTTTTTTTTTTCGTGCTTCATGATAGCAGCATTTGCCTATTACTTCCTCCGGCTCTGCAGTTCTACGTGAAGCTTCCCACTATAATTTAATTCTTACTACCCATTTGGCCATAATATTACATCAAGCTGTGCCCCGACTGGAGATAATTCCAGCTACCCTAACACCACCGTGTTGGTATTGACGCTGGATATAGTATAAACCACCCCAATCCCTATTCTTTAGCGTTGAATCTGAAGTCTGCCTACCGTCCATCCATTGGAGGTCGTTTCTACTTCGCGCCAGGCAGCGCTCTCGCCGACTCTGGCGCATTTGCCTATCGCTGAGTTTTCGTTTTTGGTTTTCTATTTAGTCGAGTTGCGGCATTGCTGCCGCATTTACGGCGACGCAGTATATTTGATGCACACGGCAGTGGCTCAGTGGCTTAGGCGCTTTGTCCCTGAGAACAAGATCGCGGGTTCGATTTGCGGCTGCGCTCCGTTGGGACACCGAATGTAGCCGTGATTTGAGAGCTTACTGAGAAAAAGGCACCAGAAAAAAAAAATTAACTGTATTAGTATTTGCCATTTCTCTAATAAAAAAAAAAAAACGATAGAGAAGTCACGAGAACATGGTAAGTGGCGACGCCCCCTTCAGTTTCTCGCACCAGCTATCTGTGACGTCAAAACTTTTGACAGCACCTACACTGAGTTGAATTTATTAAGTCTCGGGGCCTTTCGGCATTACAGAGGGGGGTGGGTTATAGGAGCAGTAGTTGAAAAGGAACTATGAGGGCAAGATAAGTCGTGATTATGCACAATATTTGTTTATCATATAATGTGGGCGGAGCTTGTCAAATACACTGTACAAAAAGGGAAAATATAAAGAGTGTTATTTGCTTAATATATGGTGTTAGCTGGGCATGTACGAGACAGTATTGCAACAAGAATACGGGCATTTTCGTATTCGCTTCCCTCCCTTGTCTGTCCACCTCTTCATGCTGAGTTAACGTAGTCTGAATGCAAGACCTGAGTACACCAACAGTCACTCCTTCGGGCGCCCTGTTCACTGCGGCGGTACAGTGGTGGTGCTCGGCTGCTGACCCGAAGGTCGCGGGTTTGATCCCGGCTGCGGTGGTCACATTTCAGTAGAGGCGAAATGCTAGACGCCCTTGTACTGTGCGATATCGGTGCACGAAAAGACAAACACACAAAAAAAACACAAATGGTCAGAATTTCTGGAGCCCTCCACTACGACGTGCTTCATAAGAATATCGCAATTCTTGGCACGTAAAACCCCATCTGCTATTATCTTCAGGCTGCCTAATATGAGATTCACAAGCCTGCGTATGCCAAGCCCACGGGATGCGAGAAAACGTCGCCGTTTTTTAGGGGCGAAGCTCTTTAGGCTCTCACGAAAACCGTTGTCGTCGAGGCTCGCCGTAGTCCCTATAGTCGAAGGGCAGGTGCGAAACATCTGTGCGCAATACCGTCTACAGAGCGTACATAGCGCGCATATGGTTTAAAAAAATAAAATAAAGGCCACAACACCGTACAAACACAGACATTTAACCACCCATCAATCAAAGCATATATGACAGAACAAAAGGTTAACAAGAACAAAAAAATCACGCCATATCCACGAAGTGAATGATGATATCGTTTTCATCCATGGCTATAGTGAACTAGAAATATTCTAGTTCACTATATCCATGGCAGAAAGAGAATGTGTGGTCTGGAACGCGCTTATAATTCATGGTCATCAGCGTCATCGTCATCGTTATCACGTGTAGTGGGTACATTCCACTATACTGGAACGCGCTTATACTTCATCGTTATCACGTGTGGTGGGTACATTCCACTATACTGCGTCATCGTCATCTTTATCAAGTGGAGTGGGTACATTCCACTACACGTGGCTACCTACCTACCTACCTACCTACTACTACTACTACTACTACTACAGAGGAGGGACAGACCCACACCCTATGGAGCTTCGCCCCTAAAATCACGCCATATCCACGAAGTGAATGATGTCATTGTCATCGTTATCACGTGTAGTGGGTACATTCCACTACACTGGAACGCGCTTATACTTCATCGTTATCACGTGTAGTGGGTACATTCCACTATACTGCGTCATCGTCATCTTTATCACGTGGAGTGGGTACATTCCACTATACGTGGCTATCTACCTACCTACTACAACTACGACAACTACAGAGGAGGGACAGACCCACACCCTTAGGAGCTTCGCCCCTAAAGAAAAAAAAAAGGCTGTTAACCATAACAAAATAGAAGGCCACTATTCACGATCCGATGCACACTACTTCGCCCCATCATCAGAATTCACTTCGTGGATCTGCAGCCATTTTTTTTGTCCATGCAATGCCGCTCTGCCGCCGCCGAACGATGCCACCGTCACCTGCAGTGCTCGTTGCTTTCGTGGCTTGCCGCGCAAAGCGGATGCATGGAAGCGCCGTATCAGATCGAGACGGAAAGCGGACGCGACGAGAGGATGAGAGCAGGCAGTCGACATCCGTGTTCTATTTCCACCTATTTCTTGGAAAAAGCGTCGTACGTATACGTGCAAGAGCACGCCCAGCCAGGCGATTGTCGCGTGATTTGAGCCTATGCTTGGTACCGCATGCATAAGGTGTATACCGCGCTCTGCAACTGAGCCTGATGTTAACAATTCGCCTCGAGTTGCACTTCGTGTGGCTCGGGCTTCTCTGGTCCAAGAATAATATGCCGAGAGACGGCGAAGCGTTTTGTCGGCTTCCAGATGTGCCGACACCCTCGCCCCAACTTCCACAACCATGGAAAAGTGGCAAGGTATGGTATGTTCTTTGTCGTTACTCTTTATTGCTGTGTGTGACGCACGGGCCCATAACACTTGAGCCAAATTTGCCTTGAGCACTTCTTTACGTGCCTGCCTTCCGAAATTGTGGTAGTAAAGTTTGCTAGCTTGAGGCTCGCTTTACGGTGCTGCGAATGTTACGTCTAGCTTTACGAAAAAGAGACCTTTATGGAAAAAAAAAATTGTGGACAGCTTGTCAAATACTTTATCACATAATGTGAGCGGAGCTTGTCAAATACACTGTACGAATACACTGTTCGGTGCCAAGCCTGAAGGAAGAGCGCAGCTGGGTGGCCTTCTTGTTTCTCCGTTGTTTTTTCTTCTCTTTTTTTCTTTCTGTTTCTCTCTGTTTATTGTATTTTTTTTGTATTTGTTTCTCTGTATTTCTATTTCTTTTATTTCTTTCTCGCTCTTTCTATCTTTATTTCTATTTCTTCCCTTTCTCTCCCCGCTTCTTTTTCTCTCTTTGCTTCTCTTTCTGTCTTGCTCTGTTTCTTCTATCTCTTTTTCGTGTATGTTTCTATATCTTTCTCTCTCTTTCTGTGTCTTGCTACCTTTTAATGTCTTGATTTTCTTTATTTCTATTTTCGCTTCCTCTTTCTATCGCTTCTTTTCTCTCTCTGCCTTTCTGTCTATTATTCCTTCTTTATTTTTTAAATCTTTTTATGTCTTTCTTCCCTTTATTTTTCTCTTCCTCTTTCTTTATATCGCTTTCTATCTCTCTGTCTCACTGTATATTTTCTGTCTCCTCCTATCTCTTTCTCTTTCACGTGTTCGCTTTCGTTTGACACTCGCACCTGCTGTACGCGATAGTGCACGGGGCTTACCCAATTCCTTTGGCGTATACCCACATGAGGAGTTCTTTACGACGGTAGCACAAGTTACCGACAGCCTAAACAGCTTTAAAAGATCGCAGAACGTTGAAATGTGGGACCCGTACTATGTACGCAAGAACTCCTAGCCACTTTATGTGCCACAGAAATCGGGTCAAGCCCCCCTACTCGCTCCTGGTCCACTAAAAATGTGCATGACCTTGCTCTGGCATGCTGGACAGGATAGAAAGTTGGGCAAGTTGGTATACAATTGCATCGTTAAAGCAGTTGAAGAAGTCGTCCGCGGGCAAAAAACGTATGTGGCACAGATATTGTGCTAATCCCACGACCAGGGGTGCAACAGGTGCGCCAATTTGATGCAATTATGTTTGCGCCAAGCTGTGTGAAAACTGTAAAACTATTTGAAATTGCGCCAAGCAGCGCCAAAATGCCCTACCAGCCTCAAAATTTTCTCAGTGTCGCCAATTGGAACAAGAAATGGAGATAGTGGTTGGTCACCTGCAGTTTGCGCATCATCATCCAATCCAATGCAGATGCGCAGATCCATAACCCTGCATGAACCCCACAGCGAATGAAAGCAAAGAAGGACAGCGGTTTTCAAATTTGCTGGCCCTTGTTCTATCGCGTGCAGAACGCTTTTTAAGCCACTGTCGATGCAGTACACCGGTGCCTTGCGAAAAAAGCGTACTAAGATGAAGCGCCTACAAGTACTAGCTGACACGGCGCCCGGCACATTATATCTATGAGTACTAATATGACATCTGACATCTGAAAAAGTTACTGGCAATGATTCAGAGCGGTCTATGATGTTTCTGCAAGCCCTGAGAAGCAAAAAAGACGCACGCCAGTTTTCATTTTAACGCCACCGCAGTTCGCTCCTGCTGTACCTATCTCCCGGCATTGCGAGGTCGCCAGAATGGGACGTCCACATTACCTTTTTCAGCGCTTGTCAAACGCTGTTTTAAGAGGCGCTGCAAATAATAATGTGGACTTGTATCATCGTTCGCACTGTGCCGTGGTTCTCGTTGCTTTTATTGAAACAGCAGTACATCATAAGCGTGTGCAGGGTTCGCCGTCAGGGGGGGGGGGGGTGGGCGAAGGTTGTTTGCAGCGCCCCCCCTCATAGGTAAGTAGGGGGGGGGCGCCCCCCTGCCCCCTTGTGCGCACGCCTATGGCAGTACTCACAAGCACTGTACACGAGTTAGCTTATGTTGTGAGTTTTGTACACATTTTTGTTTTCTTTTTCTAAAAAAAAAGCCTTCTTTCAAATTTGGGATTTAGTGCTAAAAAAATTAGTTTTCTTTTTCCGGCAACCTGCTCCAAATCCGCATTCTTATGCTCCGAAAAGCTACATTATGCGAATCCAAAAATTGCTCCAAATCCTGTTCCGGCTGTTGCACCCCTGCACTACTCGCTACTAGTCCACTCAAGATGAAGGGAACACAGGGGTGGGAAACACCAATTAAGGTTTCTGGACAGACGTAACCAATAAATGAGAAGGACTTCAATTAGCTGTCGGGATTCAGCCCAGTGATAAAAACCGGGGCCGCATGTTTTAGCTTCGGTGCTTAACCATCTGTACGGAGTGCTTCGGCGCTAATTTTTTTAAAGAAATGCATTCTGGAAACGGAATTTTCATGGTGTCTTCGCCATTCTTTTGGGGCACAACAGAGGACACCCTGCGCCAGAGCTGTACTTGATTCGAAGTATATTACGTAGAGTTCCTGAAGCAGCCAATGTCGGACAAGAACAATGCCCCTGAAGAAGTCGATGTGATATACAATACTATATACGTTTCTTGTCAGACTGCGCTGTTTCGTGTATTTCGTGTTTCAGTACAAACCGTCATTAATAGAAGGTTTTATATATGTTCCCCGCAATGGACGCGTTAAATAATAAATATATTCGCGCAGCTAAAATGCTTTCAGATCGTAGTACTATTAACACGTAACGTCAAACCACAGCGCGAACGGCACGGTACAACCTTCGCTGACAAAGCACCTTGATGAAGCACCCTAAAACTTATGAGCTTCTACTTGTTCCATTTGCACATCTTGAAACAATATTATTAACTTGAAATTCATTGGTTTGTTAATAGGGGCAAACATTATATATTCAGTTTCCTTGATGTTAAGTTGCAGTTTGTTGTTTAACCATCATACCAGCAACTTTAGGTAATTATTTATTGAAATATGTAACGCTTGCAAAGAATTTCCCGCAAAAAAAACACATTTGTATCATCAGCATACATAGTTAAACTTTGAGCATGTGGTAAGAAAAAAATCATTAATATATAGGTTAAACAACAAGGTTCCAAGTATAGATTCCTTGTGGGACGCCTTGTATATAGTATATTTGATTTCGAAGATTTGGAATTGTTAATCGATACATACCGATACCTGCCTTGTTAATAACTTCGAATCAAGTCATGTGCTGTCTCTCTTACTCCATAATCATAAATCTTAGTCGACGAAATGGCGTGGTTTACAGAATCAAACGCTTTTCTTAAATCTAAAAAGAGACCAACGTTGTATAATCTTTGTTTAATGTTATTTATTATTTAATGTTTAATAGAGCAACGCTTCTTCACAGCGCATTTTCGATGGAGGCGAAAATGTTATAGGCCCGTGTGCTCAGATTTGGGTGCACGTTAAAGAACCCCAGATGGTCGAAATTTCCGGAGCCCTCCACTACGGCGTCTCTCATAATCCTATGGTGGTTTTGGGACGTAAAACCCCAGATATTATTATTATTATTCTTCACAGGATCTTTTCTTTCTAAACCCATATTGCGCATTCGACGTAACATAGTACCTTCGGATAAAACTATCAGTGCGGACGTTTATGATTGTCTCAAAGATTTTTGACATCACCGCGGTCATATCGATATAGGCCGGTAATTGTTCAAAATGTAATCTGTCCCACCTTTGTGCACCGGGCACACTCTATCCAGCTTAAGTGCTTCTGGGAACACTGCAGAGCACTGCAGATTTCACCCCAAAATCAATGTGCGTGCCAAATTTGGGTCCTTCTGTAGTCGCTTGACTATGGGACATTCGTATGCAGACTACTGGCAATGAACCTTTGTATTTAAAAAAAAATATGGAAAAAATAATAAACTGAAACGGAAACCTGTAATTCAAGTGTTTCCACTTGCAGATCGGTCTGAGGTTGTTCGCTGCCTTCGTCCGCAAGCAGACCCAACTGTGATAAGAAGATGAGTGGAGAGGAACATGGAGGCCTTGTTGATCGCCTTCTTCGTGATTGGTCTGGCGATGGTCCTGCTCAGCGTCCGCTGCTGTTGGGTTCTAATGAAGATCTGGACAGTGCCACCACCGTCCGGCGCGTTCCAGGAACAGGAACCGCCGGAACATCGTGACGATCGACAAGTCGAGTTCTCAGAATGGACAAACGCCGTCACGTGAAGGCTCCGCGGAGGTAATGGAGCCTGCGTTGCGTGAACGCATAGAGGCCCTAAAGTCAGAAGTCAAAATGAAGAGAGACGGCGCCATTTTGTGTCACTTTTTTTGGGGGGGGAGGGGGGGGACGCCATTGCAGGTTGGCCTAGCCTGGCATACCTGGCAATCAAGTGCTTCGTCTACGTGTCTCATTCCTCTTGGAACTTCACCAAAGGACCGTGGATAGATTCCAAGAAAGTGGTCGTGCATTATTTTTTTTTTTGTCTGGATATTTCCTCGGGCGCAAACCCCAGGTAGATATCGGCTCACTCGCGAATATTCAACGTGCCATAACTTTTGCTTTAACGGGCTTGGGACATCCGTTCTTTTATTGTGTACAGTTTTCATTCAGGAATATTGCGCTCTGATGATAATTACTTTATAACGGTCTCAGTTGGAGATCTTTCTCCCAAAAAGGCATATGGAATGTTTGATATTTTAACAACTACGTATGGTACTAAAATAATTGTATATTTGAAATCGGCACACGGATGTACATAAACTAATAAGTTTTCATCAATATTGATCAAGTTCTTTAAAGAAGTTTTTAAGACCCATGTCCCACATCGTGAAAATTCTTCCGCTGTGACAGTTGATACCACGAACTTCAGTCGCCAAGGTATATATATATAAAGACCATGAAAATGTGACGTGTCGTCCTGTACGATATGCATGGGATGTTATATACATGATGTATGCGTTATTTCTGAACACAATATTTCATGTCATTAACGTGGTGTTGCTGTTGCTACCCATTTTTGTTTTATACACTTTAGAGTTAAAGCGTGTAATACCCTATGGAGCATATTTATCAGACCGCTCGACATGCGTTTAAAAGCATAATCGTATCGCAATTTTCATTTTCATGGGATTTCCTTTTAAGCCGAGAAAAACGAAGCAAATTCATAGATTTTTCAGAATATACTGTGATCAGAGGTTCCTTATAATTGTCTACAGTTGTTTAATCGACGCTGTCACAATCGGCACGACAATTCTCATGTTAGATAACGTGTCCTGAATAACTAGTTGAATGCCATGAACAAACACACTTGCTGATGACCACTCCACTATAATTAGAACAATCTGTGCGTTCTTTTTTTGGCTTAAAATGACCCCCCCCCCCCCCTTTTTTTTTTTCTTCTCGCTTTTGCAAGTACGTGATAGTTGTATCAGCCGGTATCTCTACGCGGTTTGAAACGATAAGTCGCTGCCTCGTTCCGGAGTTTGCCGTGTTTACGAATGTGATAACGCTACATACGAAATCACAAGTGATAGTTCCGACACTCTTTCTGAGGCTGGAGTTATCAAAGCTCCTTCCAAGCTCGGAAAGTTCCCTGCGATGGTCTCACGGTGCAATGTGTGTACTCCTTCCCTGTACTGCCCGCATAAAACAGTCGCCCAGAACGCACACGGCACAAGGAAGGCACAACTTTTACTGCTACTCTGATTAATCTGGCTCCGTCGACTCCTGTGTTTGTCCGGCGCCCCTGTTGAGTAACATTTATGACCCCTATTAGTCAACGCGGGCACCCAGAGAAAGAAAAGCAAGTTTGACGCACGACAACCACCAACGAGGAAGAAGAATCTATTACGAAACAAATAAGCCCGACCAATCAGGTGGTTTCACTGTGATATTATTTCGTGTTGAGAAACGAAAGGCCCAACCTAACTGCGTGTAAACCAGGAAGACAATGGAAAACAGCGTATCTGGCGATAAGCGAGCAGCTGACCATCGAGCCTCGCAACCGTCACAGGTGAAGCCTGCAGCTGAAGACAACAAGGCATGCAGGGCGCGTCAGCTCTCCGCGAAGCTTTGGCACCCACTGCGCCGATAAGATAACGCCATTGCGGAACGACGCCGCGTGGCCCACCCCGAGAGTCCTGACGCTCCTTCCGATAAGAACGTCGTTTATGTGCCCCCCCCCCCCCCCCCCCCACCCTACCGGGTTGTCCTCCTCCGCGCACTTGCCTTGCAGAGCCGGGGACGTCTGCAGAGTCTTCCGATGCCGGCGCGAACACCTTATCCAGCCTCCCCACCCCTGCAATCTTAAGCCGATGGCAACCAGCCCTGCGGCGAGACAGCTTCAGTGGACGGGTCTGTAAGGATCAACGCCCGCCCTGGTGTCGCACTGCAGCTCTTCGATGCACGTCGGGACTGCTAGGTTCGTATGTACTTCGCTCATCGCGAAGAATGTGAGCCGTCTTATCCGTACACGTTGACGTCGCTTTCAACTGGCTTTTCACCTAGAGAAGCCTTTTTCTTTTTACGTCATACCGTAAACTAGCGATGCTATGTAAGATAAGGCAGTTATACCATCTTCCAGGATAAACATTGAAGGTGTCGCAATTATTTTGTACTCTGGAGGCAGTTAACCCGAATACACCTCATTATACACTTGAGAGAGGCGAGCCAGACTTTTCTGAAGGAAAGAGGAAACGCAGTTTGGTAGACAGTGGTGCGGGGGGTGGGGGTGGGGGGGTGAAATCGCAGCACACATAGGCGTGCGCAGGGTGCCCCTTCAAGGGGGGGCGAAAGCTCGTCGCAGCGCCCCCTTTCCCTATTAAGTCAATGTATGGGGCAGACTTTGCGCCCCCCTTTTCTTAGGTGACTAGGGGGGGGGGGGCGGCAGCCCACTCTGCCCCCCCTCGTGCGCACGCCTATGGCAGCACCGATCAGATCCAGAGTCCAGTTGGGGTCACCACTGCAGCGAGGCCCTGTAACGACACAAATGATTCTGTTGCGCATATTTTTTCAAGATGGATTGGTGACTGGCATGAAGTTGCTCCCGTAATGGAGGATGAATTCGTGATTGCAATGTGGCGCATCATATAAGTCACGAAGATCAGCGTAGAGGGCCGAAGTAAGGCGTAGTGATCGTTGTCCGCGCATGGGTGCTTTCATAGGCGGAGAGTACGGGGGGGCTCGGGGGCTCGGAGGCCCCCCCCGGAGCAGCTTCACGGGGGGCAGAGCCCCCCCCCCCCCCCCCCCCCCGGCGCCTGCCCGGGATATTTTTTAAGAGCTTGGCTTAGGTCCCCGTCCATTGACAACGAGCGGTTGGCCTCCTATCTGGCAGCTATTTATTTCACAGGAGGCTGTTTGTACCCGCTTTTTCATTTCAGGCTTTTAAAATTCCGATCATGGACCAGTGAAAAGTGAAAAACTCAGTTAATAATTCTCCACAAAGAGATTTTTATGTGCAGAATATGTTGTGTTAACAAACAACTGAGGCGACCTCTTAGTGTTTTATAGTGGTAGAAAATTGTATTTTCTACCACCTGAGAATTATTTTTGGCCATCACAAATTGAAGATTAAATCTTCCTGTACCAGCATTAGGCCACTGTCTTACGTCTGGTGCATGTTTTAACAAAGTAATGCATGCCAATAAAGAAAATAGGCGGGTCCCTCTCATTGTGGGAATCGATTTTATGTGATGCAGTCACCGAGTAGCAGCCTATACGGCATTTTTCGCTTTCAGCCAAGGAGGATCGATGTCTTTGTGTAAGTTGAAAAATAAATCGGGAGTCATCACCAGAGATATTCATACTGATATCGCGGTGTCGGCGCCAAAGAGAATAAGGTGGTATTAAAGTCTTTAATGATATTCTTTAATTTAGGAGGCGGACATGCTCTCTCTCGATATATATATATATATATATATATATATATATATATATATATATATATATATATATATATATATATATATATATATATATATATATATATATATATATATATATATATATATATATATATATATATATATATATGAAGCGACAGGGAGAACAACGTAGAACAAGAGCAAGCCGGGCCCCGCCCCCTCCGGCAAAATGAAAACTCTCCGCCTATGGGTGCTTTCCTCGATATTCTGCGCTGAAAAGCCACCGACGGTCACGTTTTCTTCAAACTGGCCTCCTAAGAAATTCAGATACATTTCGAGAGATAACAACGTATTCACGAATTCACAGTATGCTGAGGATCGGCCCTATTCCCTCGCTCAGCTCGCTTGTAAGCGAATAAGCTAAATACTTCTGAAATTTTTAATTAAAATTTGCGGAACATGCTAACGGCCCTAAAGAAAGTGATGCTTTCGAAACGCGACCGCGTACATTCTACCTATGCATGCATGAAGTTATACCTAATGTGTCCTGTAGTTACAAGTAACTGTGGTTGATTGCGAGCTTCACATCAACTATTGTAATCTCGTGAATGTGCACTACTGAGGGTCTCAACCAACGAAGGTTTTTTTTGCACATTCCCTAATAAAAGTTTGTTTTCTCTCTCTGTTTTAACAGAGCAGTTGACGTGCTTATGACAAGACCACTAGACAGGACAAAGACTGAATAGTTTACCCATATCTGTTCTCTCTCTTTTCATAAAAATAAAGTAAAAGAAAAAAAGTTCATGCTGGGCACGAAAGCCAACATAAAGGGTTTGGTTTGGTTTACCGCACTGCGTTTCCACGTTTCTGTCATCACGAAAGCTTGACAACTGGCTGCGTAATCGGTGCCGAAAGCCAGTGCAGGTTTTCACTTTATCCTGGTGGGCCGAAAAACCGTTTATCGCTCAGTTCACGTGCCACGCTGATACCAGTGAGGAGCACAATTCACTTCGGTCGTTCGGACGAATCCTGAGAGGCAGAAAACCTCGCACGTGTCCTCCACACGCGCCAGCTCAGTGCGCTTAATTACCTCCTTCTGCCGTTAACGGGTGCTCGCGCAGATAACCCGAGATAAATCGGCTATTAGGGATGCGAACTCTTTAGGCTCACGAAGTAGTGTGGAAACCATTACAATCGGTCTTTGCCCTTCCCTTTTGGCATTTTGAAGACGCGGAAGTGTTAAATCACTGCTCGAGAGCTTGAGGGGAGTAGTTGCAATGCTGTGTTGTTTTCCAGCAGGGTATAAAGGCGCTGCTGCCCATCAGCGGCAAATGACACCGTAAACATCGTTACTTCGAAGGCGGTCACAGGAAGGTCGCGATGCTGCAGGTTGGTTGCAGTCGTATTTTCAGGGCCCAGTCTACTTAAACAGCAAAATTTTGCAGGCGCTCTGGAACTAGGTTCGGACAGCCGGACTAGTCCGGTTGGGACATGTATTTATGACTCGTTCGCGTCACTGAGCTTATTCTTTCCTTAGCGAATTCCTTCATATATCTTTCTATCAATTCTATCTCTTCGTCCTCGTTCTGGTACAGCAAACAGGATGCAGCTCACCCCGCTATCTTGCTTGCGGAGAACGAGAGAAAACACTCCAGTCGTAGATGGCCTTCATGTTGGTTGAGGTTCAGGATAATTCTGGCAGCACTTTTGTTAACCAGCCAGCCCTGAAGCACGCTTCTCGCCATGAACGTTATTCTCGAAAGACAAGTTAACAAGGGTTTCCGCTCGAGTCTGCACACATATTAGAGGCGTGCAGTAGTGCTGTCAAGGAAGGAGGCCTTTTTCAGTCGGAAGGTACTCCTAGATTGGATACGGTATAACTGGCGCTTAAGGCCGCAGGACCAGAACGAGAATGGCACGTCTTCCATAGTCGAGCAAGGACATGATCAGGACTAGAAGGGTGCTAGAGACGATACACAAGCACGCTGTCTATGCGACGGCCTTGTACGTCTCTAGCACCATTATAGTTTCGACGTCATTGTCCTGGTTTTCAGCGTTATTGTGTCAACGAAGAGCCGTGCCCTCGGCTGCAGTTTTTTTCAGCCGGTTTCAGCGTTGCCCTCTCTCGCTCTTTCACGCAGGTTGAGTTGCAGGCACTCCAGCGACACAAATGCGTCTGAATACAACGAACCTCGACAAAGTATGAGTGAAACTGCGGGACGCCGTGCTGTACACAGTCTGAGGCACAACCGTTCGTAGAACGGTGTGTTTTTCTTGCGGAACCGCATCCAGCAACACGCATAGAGGCAGCAGGAGCAAGCGTAATGCGGCTAGCTGCGCGGTCATGCACTTGCTCCTTCTACTGGCCATCGTCCTCGTCGTCCTGGTACTGCTGAGCGTGACAGTGTGTCTCTGCTACGGCCTCAACTCTGCTTCCTGCATGGCGGCCTTCAAGCTCAACTCGGCTGCACACAGCGTGGCCGGATTGTACAACGGCTACGCCGATGCGTTCACGGCGAACGACGGCAGCAGCACCGGGGTCGTCGCCGCGCCTGTGGACAGGCGTAACTGCGGGCTCGCCGAGCAGAGCCGTTCTTACTCGAGCGTCATCGAGCTCTACGACAGTACATGGCACGTTAAGGAACCGCCAGCTCCTCGTCATTGCCGCATGACGTCAGCAGCCGCTTGTCGCGCCAAGCCGGATGGGCAGCCGGAGCAGTCACAGCGGTGGTACGTCGGGGACATCCGAGAGGGTGACGTGGTGCACGGACAAGTGACGCTAGAGAAGCTCGACTTGGGGTGCAGCAATGCGTCACTGCTGTCCCCGGATGTTCACGACACGAACGGCGTCTCTCCCTGTTCGAGGTTCACGAATGCAGCCGCGGTGTCCCTACCTAGTGTGCTCCTCAAGGGCGACGCTTGGAACCGTAGGGAATCGTGCTCCCCTTTAACGCAAATGGACGGTGCTGAGCGACTTCGCGTGGAAGTGAGGTCGTGCAGCCTTTTGGATGAATGCTCTCGCGGCCGCCAGGTGTCGCCGGTTGGCTCGTGAACGAGCGAAGCTGTTCCGGTATTCTTGGTTCTGAGAATCTCGCGATGTCTTGTTCGATCACGTTGTTTGATCTTTGCTGCACATGCTTGCAGGCTCGCGTTACGGATACGGACGTTTACGACTTTCGATTAAAGCGCTGCGATTGCCCTTTCTGACTCTGAGAACATGATCTTTCTTTCGCAACTTTGTTGTACCGCTGAACTGATGAGACACAACTTGTTCGTGTATTCACGAGAAATTGGTGAGTGACTTCAGTAGGTGTGATTTTGCATCAAAGCTCTTGGTGAGGTGGTTGCTGTCGGGAAAAGAACTTCCATTGTTACCCTTACATGTGTGTGTGAGCATATGGTTTGCAATTTCATACAGTAAAGTCTACCGTCTCAAACGCAACATGCCTCATAGACAGTTTTTCACTTAAGGTTTTGTATAGTGTCCTATGCACAAAGCATAAATATGATTCATATTTTTTGTCCATAATGGACATAATTCATTTTCCCATAATTCGCATTCTTTCCGTTTTTAGATACATCGTACGCGGATACAATGTATTCTAAGCACAGAGCCAACGCAATCAGTAATATCACTGAGAGAGACATGCAGAAACCTATATTACCAGACCATGGAGCCACTTCACCCTCACACAAGCCTCTATGTACAGGAGGGGTCAAAAATTCGCAGGGCCACTATCCCATGTATTTCTATGGAAGCGTGGCCTGTGAACTTTTGACCAGCCCTGTACGTGTAGGTGCTTGGATACACAATTCGTTGGATATCTGGACCACTCTACCTTGGCGTGTCTCATTTACTTCGCCGACTGCTGGCATGAAGCTAGCATGAACAACTTGGTGAGGACCTAGGGGTTTCATATCTAGAATTGAGGATGAAACAGCGCGACCACAGAACGCTTGTCCTGTTGTACTTGTTCCATTGTGTCCTTGCTGTAGCCGTAATGTTTCATCCTCAGTTCTAACATGATTGTCGAACGTCAGTAGAAGGTTAATCGCACAATGGAGACTTAGAACTTAAAGAGCTCAAATCTATAAGCATTTCTTTGCTTATCCGTTACCATAGACGTGCACAGAGTTCTCTATAAGGGGGGGGGGGGTTGAAGTGTTATCGTAGTGCCCCCCCCCCCCCCCTCGTTTGTCGAGTCTGAAAAAGAAAGGGCTTCTGGTGCAAAAATAAAAGTGTAAGCGATGACGTGCTGCTCTCTCGCAACGGCCTGACTTTGGTCCCCGCCTTTCTGGGCCTAAATGTTGGAAGTAAATAGTTTTTTGAATGCAACATCAGGTGTCCTCGGCCGTCATTATTGTCAAAGATCTGCGTGGCCATAACCTTGCACTTTGAACAATGAGGGCACTGGCCAGACTGAGTAAAGGTATGTCTGACTTGGCGCCCCCCTTCGATGATTCGGGGGAGGGGGGGGGAAGCCCCTCCCCCCCCCCTGTTTGCACACCTATGTTCGTTACAATGCTTGCGCTGGTGCGTTGATACGTAGTTCTCATGTCAGCGAAAATGCAGAACATTTTGGCACTCTACAGTGAATCTTAAAAGTTGTGAAACTTCGGTAGAGGGGAAGTGGTTCAAGGCAGAAACCCGTAAAACGGAATAATGATGGCTGCTGGTAAAACTGGGAAGTGTTTTGTAGCAGCATAGTAACAGAATGTGTTACTTGGTATGAAGTTGGGAATGGTGCCTTTCTCTCAGGTATGTTCCAATGTAACTTTCCATGTGCCTGCGACCACGATACGCGCATCCGATGCAACCGAGCTTGTTCTAGGAAACGCTTTTATTCAACGTAATAAGTTTACAGAGATGCTTGCTGTTCCTTGCTTCATGCAGGAAACGACGAGCGCCACAAAGTTGAATCCATCACTAAAACGAGCAAGTACACAGAATGAAAGCACATGTGTCGCGAAAGTGGCTTGTAGCATTCTCTACTTTCAGTTTTACGCATTCCTTATGAGTTATGACATTCTGCTTAAAGTAAGGAATCTCTACCGGACGTGCACGACCACGGCCGTTCGTAAGGAAACGCATATGCCCATGGCTCGATCGACACAAGCGGAGCAGCGTCACGCGAATGAGAGCACCGTACATGGCGGATGGCCTTCCGCCCCTCTCTCACTGGCTGCTCCCGGTGAGAGTTGGGGCGAGAGGCCAGTGAGAGGCGTACGGGAGGCCATCCATCCGGCGCGAGGTGGCAGTGCGGCTAGAGAGCGGTTTCAGCCTCTGTTGTGCGGCTTCAGGATAAACAGGCCCTAAATGTTGTCGTGCCCTGTCGACTTGTAATATAGCACTGTCGATCACTAAGCTGTCTATCGTGATTCGCCTATCGAACAGGCGCAAGACATTATGCAGTGTCAGTCGAGGCCTAAGTAACCATGTCTCGCATTTCGCAATCATCGTCCACTGGGCGCACTGTCACAATCACAACCACTATAGCGATATAGCTGACACGTTTACTCGCACTCATTCTTCGCCTCATATCCTACCCTTTTTCCTTCGACACCAGGTGTATCCTTATAGACCGAAAATATTTTCTACGAGTATACACGTGCCCTATGATCCCAGTTTGTCTGCTCCCTTCCTTTCAAAAACAAGTTTTCGTCGATGAGAACAAAGTTCTTAGCTCTAGTAATGGTGAGCTGGTTGTGGAATATTGTGAACGATGAACATTGCAAATAAGCGATGGGGAATATGAGAAGGTGACAAACACGCGCGCTAACTTACAAGTTTTCAGTCAACGGCAGTGTATATACGTGGCCTACTCGTCTTGTGCCTCGCCTGTTTGCATTACTTTGGTTTACTTCGTCGACATTCGCGGATGTCAGTTTGTACGCCGGCATAAACAAAACGTGGCTATCTATGCACTTCGATAAAACAAGACATGATAAATAGAGATCCGAGGTTAAAGCTATCTCGTCTGTCCAAGACGAAGGAGTCATTGACCATTGATTTGGTCTGCTGAAGGGACCAGCTCCCATAAGAAAGGGCGCGGGGTTCTGGGGATATCGCGCACGGGCGTTTCTTGTATAATATTCAGGAATGGGGAATATGGCCGTATGGTCCGTAGTACATCCGCGCTTTACGCTTCAGGATAATACTCTCCAGGTACTGCCTGTAGGTCTCGTCGTGCTGGGCCTTGCCGAAGAACGCCTGGTCGGCTTCGTCTTCCTCCGATATGGGCAAGCTTCCCGTCGACGCAGCGGTGCTGCAGTGCAGGAGAGCGCATTCCGGTGGCACGAACTCTATGCACCTCGGGTCCTGCACTTGACGCGGGCTGTGTTCGACGAACGGGTAGCAAGAGTACGAACGTTCCGTCTTCCGCAGCACTCGGTGCACCCCGGACGTGCTCGAGTGGCCGTCCGAGTCTTCCTCCTCTTCTTGGTCTTCGCAGCAGACGCCGCTGCACTCTGACCCGGTGTGAGGATCCACGTCCGCGGTGAAAACGTCTTCCCGATTCTTCCCGGGCCACTCGAAGCCCGCGTAGTCCCAGAGCATCGGTGACAGCGACAGTTCTTCGACGTTCTCACTGGTTGCTTCTTCGCGGCGCGTTATGGCCGTTGGTGTGCACGCACTGCGGCTCCCGGTAGTCTCGATCGTGCGTGTCACCAGTTTATCTGGGTTGGCTGTTGCGGACGTCTCCGATGCTGCGCTTTGAGTGTGGTCAGCTTCCATCGCAGACGTGGGCGCGTACCGGAGTGATCGTCCCGGGTAGGCAGTGTGCACTTGTGGTCCCGTGGAGCGACACAAGCTAACGCCATCTGCGGGTGTTGAAGTCATAAGACGGTGCTCCGGAGCAAACCTACCCGAGGCCGTCCGTGATTGGTCCAACTCGGCGAAGCTGCCGTTCCAGCGCGATCCCGTCCTCTGGCTCGCGCGGTGTGACCGACAGCAGCGTGACGCTGGAGTCCGATGGCTTCGGCCGCTTCGGCGTCCTTGTTGTCGGTTTCGTCGGACGCTGCGGTCTTCGCTTTGCCGTTGAGGAGAGAGAGCGATTTGCCGAGGAACCTTCTCTTCCGTCTTGGCCGGCTCGTACGAGCCCTTGTGGTCCTCCCGGTACATCTGGCTGACCAAGCGGAGGTAGAGCCAGGCTATGGTGCCGGCCGACATCAGGACCACCGCCACAGCCAACAGTACGGCCACTATGGGCAGCATGGCGGAATCCTGTTCGGAATGGCGTTCCTTCGCCTTAGTTGAGCTGTTCGACGAGAGCCGAACCTGGAACGAAAGATACGACGATTTTGTAAACATGTGCGATGCGGTTTTTTACGAGGAAACTATGCATGCGGGTCAGACACGGAAGCTCACAAGCACGTTCGTAGAGCTTTCTGGCCATACCTGGCTATCGCGCCATAAACACCCCTTTATCATCATCGTAATCAGAAATGAATGGAGTCCGCCTCGGTGGAAAAGTGGCTACGGTGCTCGGCTGCTGACCCAAAGGTCGCGGGTTCGATCCCGGCCGAGGTGGTCGCATTTCGATGGAGGCGAAATAGCAGAGGCCCGTGTACTGTGCGATGTCAGTGCACGTTAAACAACACCAGATGGTCAGAATTTCCGGAGGCCTCTACTATGGTGTCTCTCATAATCATATCGTAGTTTTGGGACGTAAAACTCCAGATAATAATAATAATAATAATAATAATAATAATAATAATAATAATAATAATAATGATAATATTAATAATATTATTATTATTATTAGATATGAATGGAAGATAGGCTGGTTAATTTAAATTACAGTAAAAAAAGATATTTGCACTGACGCTTGTCACGGGCTCACAGAGAGAGTTACCAGTAAAGCCATTCTTACCACAGCGCGCCCTCCCGGCCCATACCGAGTCGCCCGTATACCGCGAATGCAGTAAACTTAGAACACAGTTGCAGGTGATACAGAAAGTAACAGTAACAAGGAAAGGCAGAATGGCATGTTCAATGGTGCATTACGTTAAGGTCGTTCTACAAAACGTATGATGAAGAATATGTCATGATGGTGAACTAGAATTTTACAACACCAGATGTAAGAACTGAGAAATACTTTACTAATGCAACTGCACTTTGTCATGTAAGATTTGAAATGAGAAAGATGAGGGACATCACCGATTTCCTCTGCTATGAAATCGCATACCGCGACAGTAACATACTCTGACATTGAAGGCCATTCCCTTGTTTCTTTTTCATTTACTTTTTCCCCAAAATAATTGCTCTCACTGATCACAAGAAGCTTAATAAAGGGTGGTTAGGCGGGGTCAGACCTGTTTCAAACCACTTGTACAATAACTAATGTATGTTGACACAATAATTACTATAAGTCCCCTGATATTAGGGAGCAGAGTAACGTTTGGGTTAGATAGGCTGTGACTTTATGTGCTTTGCAGTGAGCGCAATTTTCTGTATTTGGAATAGCCTGCACATTGTGAAGTTCGAAATGCGTTCATGCACATGTTTCAGCACTCTCATCTGCCCGCATATGACTAGGCTTATATTTATTTAGTTGATAACTATTGGTGCGTGGAACTCTCTGCCTGGTGACTATTCATGAAAGTAAAGGGATCTAGTTTTGCTAATTTGTTTTTCTTGTTTTACCATATGAAAGAACGATCGTTTGGTTGCGATAATATGAAACCAAAGTAATGTGAAACGAAGAAAAGTAAACAAGGAATCTCGAAAATGCCAGAAGTCTGACGCCATCTGCGTATAAACAATGAAGTTATTGATAATTGTTGTGGCGTCTTCAGAGGAGAACTCGTACTTCACTTTAGTGAAAAAAAGTGACGAGGATACAAAACACGGGCAAGTTGGCATCGGTTCACGGTGAATCACAGCCGCGGCATGCTTAAAAACGAATACCTAGTATAAGGCGTACAGGTACAACGCACGCGCTGACTACCAATTGGTAATTTTATTGCGGAAGCGGAGTTGATATGCGCGTCAACTACGCATCTGGCCCGATAGGCATCGGATGACCACGAAGCGTATACAGAGGAAGTTGTTGTGGGGGGATCGAGAGTTTCGAAATTACGTCACGGGTGCTGCGCGGTAAACATCGAGCGCAAAAAAAAAAAAAAAAAAAAGCGATTGAAGGTCCCTGAACTTGTATGCGGACGCGTTCTTCATAATAATAATTGTTGGGATTTAATGTACCAAAACCACGATATGATTATGAGAGGCGCGAGTGGAGGGTGCCCGAAATTTTTATTACCTGGGGTTCTTTAACGTGCTCATAAATCTAAGTTCACGGGCCCCAAGCATTTTCGCAACCATCGAAAATGCGGAACGCGTTCTTCTAAGTCCTTTAGTTCGCTTACATGTGCTTACTTAAGTGAGGATTTTATTTATTTATTTTATTTTTATTTTCTTTTTTGAAGACGGTGTCTTCTTGGGCACCTTCAACCAACGCTCTGTACCGGAGTACGATGAGTATACTTCTGGCCGAATTCAACTGCCGTGTTTACTCACATGCTACCAGCACTGGCTTAGCACTCACAAAGTTTATTAAGGGTACGCATTTGGGCTGGTTGGTTCACGATGACAAGCATATTGGCTTCTCTTTTTTCTTGTTGTTGTTCTGTTATCTTGCAAGAGTGGTTGAGTATATATGCTGCCTGAAAGAATAAAGACTAGGTTGTTGGTCAGCGCAGTGGTCTGGGTTCTTTCGTTTCGTCCCGTCTTAAAGCGCTGTTCTCTGCATACATTACTGAATGATGGCTACTGTTGGCTAGTATTGGCTGTGATGCTGGCTAAACAATTGATAATGTTGGCTAACTACTGGCACATGTTCGCTGGTGTTGTCTAAATTATGCTGAATTGATGACTATCCCGTTATAACAAAAAAAAGAACAAAAAAAAAACGGTATATCAATTTAGTTTCAGTCAAATGGTTTAGATGGCGACTAAATTTTTTTTTTTTTATATAAATAGCTCTTGCTTCGACGTGCATCTAGAGGAGTATACATAAACGCAACATTAACGTCCTACCATTACTGGTTTCCCGACTGAGCACGCATGCGTGGTTATAAATACACACAACGCACGCGCACTCAACGGCAGGTCTTATCGGCGATGGTCACGGTGCAACTCTGACGTCACGCTGTGACCATCGGAGTATGTATAACTTGTCCGAAGTTCAAAATGATCGCGTTTCCCCCCAAAACACTCACCTGTCTGCTTGGCCGGCGGGCTTCGATCTTCTCTCTTACGATCAGATCTTACGATCAGATCGTACAATCGCACGAAGCATCGCACCGTTCCTCGTTTCTACTCACACCCTCCGTCGCGACTTCAAGCGCGATCCGCGTGGCGGGCATGTCGGGTTTCCGATGGGTTTCCGTGAGCGATGACGTCGAAGGGGCAGAGGCACCTGTTTACCGCTGCGCGCACCCGCAATGCTATATGCCCAACGGCTTAAGTGACTACTCGCTTTTGCACTTTGCGGAGTCGCCGCACTCAGCCCGGCCCGAAGAGGGATGGACATAGGCTAGGCTTACCGGACCGCTCGAGCGCTGCAGTACATGGCTGCGCGCACACCGCGGAGTTAAGTTCTCTTATCGCATTGCCGTCGATAAAGGCTCGACGGCTTCGCAGCGACGGGGTCGCGTAGAGGTTGTTATAGGGCGGACAAGTGTTGGCGCCCCTTATTGACTCTAGTGTATGTACGAGATATAAGAGATATACGGCTCGTCGTGCTGGCCGGTTAGCTGCTCGCGGGTTCATCGTCGGGTTTCATGCGCGGGTAACCAACGCGTTTTGTTGGAGCGTGTCTTGTAGTTAACGATCAATACTATACCAGGTGTTTCCCCCCCCCCCTTTTTTTTTACAATATACGAAGTTTTTTTGAAAAGGAGAAGCGTGGAAAGAAAAGGGGCGCCCCTTATTGACTCTAGTGTACGTCCGAGATATGAGAGATATACGACCCGTCTTGCTGGCCGGTGAGCTGCTCGCGGGTTCATCGTCGGGTTTTATGCACGTAACCAGCTAGTTTTGTTAAGCCTGTCTTATAGTTAACGATCAGTACTATACCAGATGCTTTGTTTTACAATATCCGAAGCGTTTTTCGAAAAGGAGAAGGGGCGAGGTGTTTTTGTACTTCATATGCGGAAGACCATTTATAAAATAAGGAACTCTCATACCTAAGAGGTCCTGACCACACGTACGCGTTGCAGCGTGCCAGCGCGTGGCTTCTTGAAGCGGCGCCGCGCCCTCTCCCTGTGGAGAGAGAGAGAGAGGGCGCGCAGTTTCGCGTAGCCGTGCGCCATTTCTCTCCATATGGGAGAGGGCGCGGCGCCGCGTCAAAAAGCCACGCGCTGACGCGCTGCAACGCGTACGTGTGGTCGGGCCTTAAGTTCTTGGCGTTCTAACAGCGGAGCTGTTTAGGCTTGGCGAAACTCCGTTGTCGTCCCGCATTAATTAACTGGTTGAGAGAGGAGCCTCGATAAGAGAGGAAGAGCCCAGCCTACGATGTATGCCAAAGGCACGCAAGGCCAAGAAAGGAGCATAGTATAGTATAGCATAAGGGTGGGAAAACAGAGTGAGGGTGAGGAGGAGAGGAAGGGCACCATATCCGCTGTTTCCTTAGTCTTCACACCACTAGTGCGTACGTGCCCCAATTTTTTGTATAGGTATTGTATGGCTTGGCTGACATTAGAAGAAGAGGTTATTTCAACGATAATATCGCTACGTAACTAAAAAATGGCAATCATATTTTATTCCCCTTCTTCATACGCCTTTAGTTTTGGAATTGAAGCCGAGAAGTGCCACTTTCGAAATATCCTTCCCCAATATCGCTAAATTGGAGTCAGGCGTTCCCGTTAAACCATCTTAAACTGTTAGAGGCTCACATTTACTAAACCGAATGTCGAAAAGGAATGACCATTTCTACACTGCTCTGCTTCATCAGTTTTCTCACCTTCTGTAGCCATATGAAATTGCAGCGAGTGTAGTCCGGGCAGCGTTACCCATTTTGCTGAAATCTCGGAGGTCGTTCTGCATGATGACCGTGATACCCTGGGCGAGCACTCGAGGTTGTCCAGCAGCGTCTTACCTTGATAACGGTATCGATTCCTGTTTGTTACCTTGAAGAGCCGACCGAGAAGCGACAACGACGTGTGCTCGGCGTCTACGGGCTTTGCTGACGTGACAGTAAGCCTGCTTTCTCGGCTATATATGACTTAAAAGTGGGCTTTTACGAAGTCCTCTTTTCTCTCTGGATTTCGCGTTGTGTAGAGGATGACAACACCTTGTGTGTTTTGTACAATCACGAGGAAATTGACTCTTAAACAGATTGTGTGCTACTGTCATCGCTGTAATCTGCAGAGACGATCGCTCGTGAATGTATTGGCTTTCTTTAATTGACCAACGACCAATATCAGAAACCAATATCCATATCAATATTAACAGAAACCGACAGAGAAGTCACACGATCCCTATGCGTTTCCCTAAGACGACTCGAAGGCAAAAGCCATCTTCTTTTAGGGGCGAAGCTCCTTAGGCCCTCACGAATGACCCTTGTCGTCGAGGCTCGCCGTAGTCCCTAGTCGAAGCGCAGGTTGCGAAACGTCTGTGCGCAATACCGTCTACAGAGCGTTCATAGCGCGCATATGGTTAAAAAAAATCTACATAAAAGGCCACAACACCGTAAAAACACCGACATTTAACCACCCACCAATCAAATCATATGACAAAACAAAAGGTTAACAAGAACAAAATAAAAGGCTGTTAACCAGAACAAAATAGAAGGCCACGATTCATGATGCAATGCACACTGCTTCTCTCCAACGTCAGTATTCACTTCGTGGATCTGCAGCCATTTTTCTTCTCAGTCGATTGAATATATGCCCCCCCCCCCCCCCCCAAAGCCCATCTTTCACCGAGTGACGTCAACATCATTTGATGACGTCATCATGCGGCCTCACGTTGTGTGACGTCATGATGACATCATAGGGTTCATATGACGATGACTTTTTGCATCCCTCGTGTTGATACCGACAGTCGCTTTTCGCGTATGATGAGGCATCTAAGGCTTTCGCCTTTATATCAACGGACGACCGAGGCGCTCTTCCGGGTTTTTAATTACAACTGCCTTTCACGTTCGATCGTAACCTGAAGTGGTGTTTGTTGCGATAGACAGGTGACACTGGGCAGTGACCGACGCCGGCGGCAGTGACCGACTGTGACGATGTATTTCTGCTTCACGTTCCCTCCCCCGTTTCTCAGAGGACGGTAGTACACGAAATCTTTCCTTCCTGCTCATTACCTCTCCTCAGTTGCTCCTCTCTCTCTCTCTCACTTTGCCATCTGTAGATTTGAGACAGAAGATTCAAGTTTAGTAGGAGGAGCTGGTACAAATTCCTGACACTGAAAAAAAAAAAAAAGAAGAAGAATAAGAGCGTCTCCGTACTGCCGTAGTGTTTGCTAGCACCGTCCCTTCGCATATATACTTACCTTTACAAACGCGACTTCATCTTCAGGCTGTGCAAGGGTCGACAAAATCGCTTCGGCTGCAGTGGACACCAGTCCTTGAAAGTCGGGTATGCGACTCTATTTACCGACGAGCAGAGGAATAACAGAAAAGGGAAAGAAAAGAGTAAATACGTGGCGCTGACCGCGCAAAACCAGCAGTCGAGGCTCTCACGAGGAAAGGCTGGAAAGAAGCGTAAAAAACAGAAATCTCACCCATGCCAACGCAGCCGGCAGCTTGCCGAACTGCTTCGTATTCTGAGGCAGGTATGCACACGTATACATTAACTGGAATCAAGTCCTGCGCCCTCGGTGATGTATGCCGCTTACTTTCGCGTCTCTTTCCGCGCTTTTCATTTTGCAGTGAATAGCTAGGCTGTGTAGTGACGGGCCAATTAAAGTCATTACGCACTCGATTTGTGTCGACGCCGGCGAAGTTTCGTGTTTATGGCTTTGAGAGTGGCCCCTTCGAGGGATGCTTCGCGTGGTTGAACGGAGAAGCGTCACAGTGGGGTGAGTACGCATGCGTATAATGAAGTCTTCGAAGGACACTATAAATAGAAAGATTAAATCAACTTGAAATGCTCGAGGCCACAGCGGCTGCATTTCGATGGGACGTGAAACGCAACCGTACGGTGAGATGGTAGGTGGTAGTTTACTTGAGGAAATACATACAAAAGGAAGACAGTACAGCGGTCAACACGGTTTTCTGGAACGCTGGGTAGGATTCTTCCGGACTGCACGGGCAGCGCCTAGCCAATTACACCTGGCTTGAGATAGCCCACATCTGAGCATATCTGATCACAGAGCATGCTCAAATGTGGTTTATATCAAACGATGGGGTTTTGATCGACGCCGCCGGTGCTGTACGGAACACGCCGCTCCGTCGTGTTGAGCTCTGCACGTAAAAGGACTGTACCGATGACCGTACTAGCAAATGTGAAGCTGGAGCAGCGGACGCCTGAAC
>JALIZH010025243.1:0-83331 GCA_030522465.1 Rhipicephalus appendiculatus
ATTAGTGCACCATGCGGCCGCAATCGTCCTGCGTGCTTTATATAATTGCCGGATGTAAGTCTTACTACGACTTTCGAATAGGAAAGCTTCATGTACGACACCTCATATGTGTACGTTAGCATCCCTTGATCCCCTCAGATTCTTCAAGTCAACAAGCCATTTAGAAAATATAAATTCATTAGTACAGATATAAATTTCAACCTGGGCATTTCGCTTCGCGCATGCATCTTCCTGTTTTTCATCCCTTGTTCGGAGCTGCATCTACATAACCGATCTAGGAGAAACCGCACCAAACGTTGTGATTTCCATAGTCCAATGACACGCTGATTGATCCAAGTATCTTCGAAACCTTCATAAAATAAAATTTACGTCACGTACGCGCATTTTATTACGTACTATACTTATTGTTAGAACAACCTCCCCCATGAAATGTGGTAGCTTCCTATTGCGGAACGAAATAAACAAGAATAGCGTTACATCCAGCTGTGTCAAAGTAATGAAGTTTATCTTCTGTTAGTTCGAACTAGCTGCAGCGCAAGACTACGTGCTTTTGTTTACCAACTAGGTAGCTCTCTTTACCTTTCCGCGAGACGTTCGACTAAGAATGAAGTATGACGCTTTCATATTAGAAACCGCTACTAATTAAATTTATTTGGATGAAAAGTAAGTAAACCTGTATACGGATTGCGGAACCTAAAAAGTTAGAGCAGCTTCGCACTAGTGGTGCCAAGCTTGAAGGAAGAGCGCAGGTGGGTGGCCTTCCTTGTTTCTCTTCGTTTTTCTTTCTTTTCGTTCTTCCTCTTTTTCCTCTTTCTTGAATCTGTTTCATTTTATTTCGGCGTTTCTCTCTCTGTTCCTCATTCTTTCTCATTCTTTTCATCTTTATTTCTATTTCTTCCCTGTTTTTTCTCTGCTTCTTTCGTTGTCTTTCATTGTTTCTCTTTTTGTCTTTCTCTCTGTCTTTTTCTATTTATTTCTCGTTGCTGTTTTCCTTTCTCTCTTTTTCTGCATCATTCTCTGTCTACCTATCTTTTCACGTCTTTCTTAACTTTACCATTGTCCATTTTTATCTTTATATCACATTATTTCTCTATCTCTTTTTCTCTTTGCCGTGTTTCGCGTGTTCCACTTCACCGAGCAGAGCTTTCTTTTAACGCTCGCACCTGCTGTACTCGGTTGCGCGGCTTCCCCTGGTCCTGTGGCGCATACCCACCTGTGGTTTGCTGCGTAGAGCAAAGTTTTTGCGGCCGGCTGAAAGAGTGCAGGTGTTAATTATGCGTGGTGTATGTAATGTAAGGATGAACTGCCGGTGAGGTCTTCTTCACCGCAAGCCAGGGACTAGAACAATCAGTGAAGTGTAAAATTTCCGTTGGAGTATAGACTACGTGATACTACTCAGACGACGCGAAGTTTCACGAGTGGGTCCCGAATGTATTAATGCGATAGCATTAAAGAGCTCGTTTCGCAGAAATCCCAGCTTTGCCGTCGGTGCCGCTGTGATTGGTTGGGAGCGAAAAATTATCATATTGTCCGTGACCGAAAAATCGAGAAACATGCTAATAAAATAAATCGAATATAAATAAAGTTCCACCATCCATAAAAATGTTCGGTTCTAGTGACAATCGACAAGCAGGTGTCTTACCAAGCAGATGTCCTCTCAAGCAGGTGTCCTACGACGCAGCCGCGATACTGCTTGAAACTGCTTCGGAAAAAACACTATATGAAAGTCATATAGTGGATGGAGTCTTCTTAACGCATGTAAGATTCCGTGGCAGAAGCGTAGAATCGCGCCAGGCGTAAAACATGCGAATTGCAGCGAGTGGGTGTTTTCAATGCCCACCGATTACAAAGCGCTCAGACATATTTAATCATAATCAGTTGCAAAAGCATCAACAAAGGAAGAGCTGCGTCGATTCAGGTGTTGCCTTACGTACGCCCAGTAGGCCCTTCGCTGATTCGTAAAGGGAAGAATTATGGCGTAGTGGGCACTCAACAACTGTACTTGCAGTAGGCATTCTAATATAGCTTGAAACGGAGAATGTTCTCGCATGGACGTTTTTCTTTGTTGCGGCATGGTTGAAGCATAAACCGAGAACCGAAGCTAGGCTAGATATTGAGAAGGCGATGCGCGCGGGGCCTGATTACGCTATCGCGTTCTACTCTTGATCGCGAAGCTCGAGTGTGCTCCTAGTCTGTATTTTTTTCCTTTCCAGAGCTGCACAAATATTCGTTCACCCGCTTCGAAAGCAGGCTCAGTCAGTGAGTCGGAGTCGGGAAATAAACGAGATGTATAAGCTGCACAGTGATACTTAAAATAATATTGTTACACGGCAGGAATGCAGCAGAAAGGCGATGAAGACGACGATTGTAATAGCGATCACGTTGTTGCTGTTCCGATATATTGGCTGCAGCTGCATCTACGTCCCTCTGTATATTTTGTAAATATAATTCTTACGTTATACTCTCACGCCGGGACATTTGGTGGAGGTTCGGGGTAACATCGCAATATAACGGAGCTCCGCAGCGGCCGGCGCTAGGCTTTTTCCACGAATAGCGACGAGAGGCCCGCTCTCACCGAGGCGACCACAGCAACGGTTGTCCTTCCTCGGGTAAAAGATCCTGGCACGTTCTGCAGGACGGACAACATCAACATCGAAGACTGGTTGCCGTTGTACGAACGTACAAGTAAGAACTACAGCTGGGACGAGACACTCATGTTGGCAAACATCCTGTTCTACCTTAGAGGAACAGCGAAAGTTTGGTTCGAGAACCACGAAGAAGAAATTGGGAGCTGGGATGCGTGCAAGCAATGGATTCGCGCCCTTTCCGGCAAGTCTGCGGCTAGAAGAGCAGCGGCCAAGAAGGAGTTGGCATCTCGTGCGCAAACGTCGACAGAATCATACCTGACGAATATGCAGGACGTGCTTGCCCTTTGCCAAAAAGCAGATAACGGCATGGATGAAACAGAAGAAGTGGTGCACATATTAGAGGGCATAGCAGATGATGCCTTCAATCTTCTCATGCGCAAAAACTGTGACACTGTGGATGTCATCATAAAGGAGTGCCAGCGTTTTGAGGCCGAAAAGAGTCGACGTATCTCGCCCCCCATTTCGCTCGATTTCCCAACACAGCAGCAACATGGCCGAGCGAAGACGTACTGCCTCCCATGCACTGCTAACTGCGGAGCAAAGTGACAAAGATAGTTCGACGTGAACTTGAAGCTATGTCACTTGCATCTATGTGCTCCCTTGCCTGTGACTCTAGCTCTCAGATGATACCACTGGTGCATGCTATCGTGCACAAAGAACTTTCCGACCCTGGTCTGGATTCTGTGTGCGCCACAGCTCCCTCTCGACCGATCGACCGCCGTCGACTACCACCCCCACATGCCCAAGGTCAGAGCCCTCTAGTGTGCTCTCGCCATCCAACCGGGTGGAGGACTCCTGATGACCGTCCCATTTGCTTTAACTGTTGTCGCATCGGGCACGTGGCCCGCCATTGCAACAGCCGATGGTATAGGCATCAGGCATCCTATGGATACAACCATCACGCAGCGACTGACCATGGACGCTTCCAACCTTACCACGAATCACCACAGGCCACCAGTGAAGAAGTCTCTTCCATGCCGCATCGTCGTCGTTCATCATCCCCGAATGGGCATCGGTCTCGTTCACCGCTGTCCCGTGGCGCACGATCACGCTCGCCCCAATTTCGCCGTCTAACGTCGCCGACTGAACGCGTGCCTCGGGAAAACTAGACGATGCTGCTCCCGGAGGTTACGCTGCATCCACCGCTTGTCTGCCAAATCCTCTGACCACATTGCCGACACGACGCAACCTCATTGATGTTAAAGTGGACGACGCACTCGTTCTTGCTCTTCTGGACCCAGACGCCCACATATCAGTGATGAATTCAGAGCTTCGTCGCAGTCTTAAGAAAGTTCTGCCGCCACGCACGGTACCACTCATCCAGCTCGCCCACGGTGGAACGTTTCCCGTGCTCGGGATCAGCGTCAGCTGGTGGTGAGGGCTGTCGACGTCGCGAAAGCCTATGGTTTCCTGGAAGAGGGAGACCACCCCGAAGACGACCCTTAAAGAATAGCGAAATAAAGATGTTTATTCTCTCTCTCTCGTGCTCGGAATGTGCTCCCGGCGTATGAAGGTTTGCTGACCGCTCCATAACCGTGCTGTTCGCGGTGCTCGAGAAATGCTTCCACGAAGTTATCCTGGGCGTGGACTTTCTATCCGCCCATCTTGCCCTTATTGACTGTCATACCGACTTGCTTCAGCTTGACCTACCATGTTACTACGACCCTCCAACACCACCCCAACTGCGTCTATGTTCCCTAGATTACGTTCGACTGACAACACAAGCTGTTACGTATGTGAACCTGAGGTCTTGCCCTCCTATTCGCGACGGCAATTACATGTTGACGCCTATTGCTGACGTCCTGCTGGCCAGAAATGCGGCTGTCCCTCACACACTTTTAACGCGATAGCGTTAAAGAGCTCGTTTCGCAGAAATTCCGGCGTCGGCGTCGTTGGTTGTGAGCGAAAAATCATCATCTTGTCCGTGACCGAAAAATCATCATCTTGTCCGTGACCGAAAAATCGAGAAATATGCAAATAAAATAAATAATAAAAATTTTCGGGTCTGAGTGAGGATCGAACCCGGGTCGTCTGCGTGGCAAGCAGGTGTTCTACCTCACAGCCATGTCTCTGCTTGGATATACTGTGAAAATAACTTCCTCTGCTTGGAAATGCAGTGAAAATAACTTCCATGCTTCGCAAACGCAAGCGTCCTTTGTATAGGCGTCGCAATATAACATGTAATATCCCAGGAATATTGCGGGCGTCAGAATATGTGACTATCAACGATTCCATAGTTTGAAGCCAGCCACCCATTACAAACGGCACACACCTTACTGCGCGTATTCCCTTAACACCACGTAGTGGGTGCGTAGCAAGTTGGAAAACATTTCCCACATTTGCCGCGCATAATTTCTCCTGGTTTAAACCATACTACCCATTACATAGTATGCACTAAGTGATTGAAGTACGCAGTAGGGACGGAATACCGCTATCGCGTTCAACTCTTAAACGCGAAGCTTAAGGGTCCCCCAATTTTTGACAGTCACAAATAATCAAACGTCTCTATCGATACTGAAGTTCAGCTGGTGCTCGCAACTTATCCCAGAAGGCGTGACTATGGCCATGAAGCCATTTCTTCGTTTGTTGCCGACGCGTCTTCGTCCTATGCTCCATCCTCCTCCTTACAGGGCACAGCCTATGGCAATGTTGAGAAGATGATCGCCCCTGACCTCCTTCCAGCACAGAGAGCCGACAGTCGGCGCCTGCTGAAATCCTACCGCGATATCTTTGATTTAGATGACCGGCCTTTAGGTCAGACATCCTTTGTCACTCATCAGATCAACACTGGTGATGCCAGCCCAATCTGACGACGTTCTTACCGCGTGTCCCATGCTGAGCCACAAGTCATCCAGCATGAAGTTGAAAAAATGTTCAAAAAATTGAAGGACACTTTGTACATTCTAAAGTGTGTTCGGCGAAAGCGCGTGGCCGTTCCACTGACTATGCCATGTCTTTTTTCTTTTACACTCTCAGTGGGATAACACACAAAGCGAATGTGTGCGTGTTTTCTTGTTTAATTTTTTACCGCGAGTCGCAGCGAGACGCCAGACTAATCTTCCTCCGTTCGCATGCGTGAGTATTTTCTCGCGCTTTGTGCATCGTGCAAACGCCATAGCGTTCCAGCGCTTATATTGACGGGCCCTTTGTAAATTCGAAAGTGTATTCCGTGAACGCCTGTGTCCATTGAGACGGCGTCGGTCAGAATGATTGCAAACGCTGGGCACAGCGAAGCTACGCAAGCAAAGAGCGAGCGCTGTAGAGTCCGACGCGACCGGCGTCCGTTTGCGCATCCCGGCGGCCACCTGGCTCCGTGTCAGAGCTCGGATGGACGGGACGGACGGACATGGACGGACGGACGGACGGACGGACGTATGGACGGATGGACGGACGGACGTATGGACGGACGGACGGACCGACGGACGGACGGACACCGGACGGATGGACACCGGACGGACGGACGGACAGACGGACAGCGGACGGACGGACGGACACCGGACGGACAGACGGACGGACGGACACCGGACGCCGGACGGACACCGGACGGACGTGAGCATGAGACATTAAAGGCTTTCGCCTTAAAATTGGCCGCGTATCTGCGTGCTTCGCTGCAAATGTCGTCGAAAGACGATAGTCTTGTGCCGGCCGTACTATTATGCTTTGCCTTGCCTGAGACAGCCTAAAAACACTAGGGTCTTTAGAATTGCGTACCTATCTATTTTCTAATAAAGAACACACGTCCTGACACTTACATATGAATGTTGCGCCTCAGGAATGCGTAGTATTTGCTTTTTTGATCGAATATCTTCACAAATATGAACGTGAACACCAGTTCAAGACGGCTGGGCGTTCAGAAAGAAGTTAAACTTTGGCCGAGTCGCTGAATCGGGTTACCGACAGACAGACAGACGGACAGCCAGACCAAAATTTTTGCGTTTAAGTATCCCAAGAAAGACTATCGTCTTTAAAAGGACCTCATCGAACCATCCTGTAGTCCATGAGCATGGCCGGTCGTGCTAGAAAAGAAAAAGGACGGAAGCTGGGGCTTCTGCGTAGACTAGAGTTCCTGTATATGCTACCTTTCGGTAGCAGAGTTGCGCATCTGTTTTCCAAACGCCGCTAGCAACCATGCATTGCGGAGAAGCTGATGCACAGGCCACGCCCGGAAAACATGGCCGCGCCGCCGAAAGCGGTTGCCGTCCACCTAGAATCTATCAAGTCACCGTCTTGGACTCTGTAGCTCGTTAGCTACGAATTGGTGCTTTTATTTGCTTCAGATTCATGTCCTTAAGCTTCGACAGCAAAGTATTTACGTCGATTCAGCACCGTTTTCGAAAAACATACTGAAATAATCGATGCTGTAGGCGTAGCGAGTGGCGATATGGTATTCTAGGGACTTTACGATATGGGCGCTCCCGGAATCTCTAAGGACATGTATTAGGTGTTTGTCAGTTGTTTTCTATCCTCCATAGCTGGCGCCACCTGACTTGGCGGCGGCGGCGCATGTTATTCAGCACTACGCTACGCCTTTGCGTTATCGCATAGACTAAAAAACGCTTTTGTACTCTCGTGGCAGTCCCGCGAGCAGGTGTTTCTTCTTTCATCGCCGGTCGTTCGAACGTCAGCCATGTCGACTGGCGATCGCCGACACGCTTCGTCGATCGGCGGCAGGCTTAAGCAAGTCGCCTGCAAAAAACAAATTGCGGCTTCGCCACATAGCTATGGTTGCTAGCCAGGCAAGATGGCGGACCTATGCGCAACTCTGCTCCCGTAGGGAGCATATACAGGAACTCTAGCGTAGACTACCGCCAGCTAAACAAATTGACAAGCAAGGACGTATCCCCCCCTGCGGCGGATTGACGAAGCTCTCGACTGCCTACAAGGGTTTGCCTACTTCGCATCTGTTGACTTGAGATCATGATGGTAAAGCGCTAAAAGAAAACGGAGACTTATGAAGAACACAGGACGAAGCGCTTCGTCCTGTGTTCTTCATAAGTCTCCCGTTTTCTTTTAGCGCTTTACCATCATGAACGTATACCAACACGCCCAACTGGCAGTTATTCTGACTTGAGATCGGGATACTGGCAGATTTCTGTCGATCATCGGGACTGTGAAAAGGCTGCATTCCTTACGCCGGATGGACTTTTCCAGTTCAAGGTTATGTAATTCAGTTTGTGTAACGCCCCAGCTACAATTGAAAGGATGATGGACTCCTTCCTTCGTGGATACAAATGGCAAACGTGCCTTTGCTATCTGGATGACGTCATCGTAGTCGCACCCACATTTGAAAGCCACCTTCGCCACCTGTTGTACGTTCTTGAGGTCTTCAGAGGAGCAGGACTTCATCTCAACTCTTCCAAATGCCGTTTTGGCCGCCGGGGAATTAATGTGCTGGGTCATCTTGTCAGTGCTCGAGGCGTGCAACCTGATCCCGACAAAATCCGAGTCGTAAACGTTTTCCCCATAACACGTTCTGTAAAGGATGTACGGAGCTTTGTCGGTTTGTGTTCTTACTTTCGACGTTTCGTCAAATATTTCGCCAGCATTGCCCGACCCCTCACAGAACTACTGAAGAAGGACGTGCCGTTTTATTGTGGTACCGACCAAGCAACTGCGTTCAACACACTTACAACATTACTTACCAGCCCACCAATCTTGGCCCATTGCGATCAGTCAGCCCCTACTGAAGTTCCTACTGATGCCAGCGGACAAGACATCGGCGCTGTTCTCGCTCAGTGGCAATAAGGACAGGATCGCGTCATAGCCTATGCGAGTCGCCTCCTTTGCTCTTGGGAGTGCAAGTGTTCCATCACTTAGCGTGAATGCCTCGCACTAGTTTGGGAGTCGCAAAATTTTGACCTTACTTGTTCGGCCGCACCTTTTCAGTGATTACTGATCACCACGCACTGTGCTGGTTGTCTTCCCTCAAACATTCCACTGAACGACTTGGGCGCCGAGCCTTAAGACTTAAAGAATACAGCTTTGACTTGATATACATGTCTGGCCGAATGCAGCAGGATGCCGACTGTCTATCCCGTCATCCTGTGGGTCCCCCCGACTTGTCAGCACGCGATTCTGACGCATGTATCTTTGCGATATCCGACTTCACTGACATACGCAAGAAACAGCTCAGTGATGTCCACTTGTGGTCTCTCCTGCACCGTCTACGTTTCCACCCCATGGACCCGCCGCTCCATTTGTTCGTGCTGCGTGATGGCATTCTTTACCGACGCTAAACCAGTGACGAGGGGCCGGAGCTACTACGTGTAGTTTCGGCGACACTCCGTTCCGCTGTTCTTGAACAGCTTCACGACGCCCCACCCAGTGGACATCTCAGAGCAACCCGCACGTACGATCGCGTATGGCGTCGATTCTTCTGGCTAGGCCTTTACCGTTCAGTGCGTCGATACGTTGCTGCTTGTCAGTCCTGTCAGCGCTCCAAGCACCCCTTATACGTATTTATACAAGTACACATGGTGCGCGTCGGTCATTATGATTTTTGTCTAGGTTAGTGTAGTTACAACTACGTAATAAATTCGGCTTTCTTTCTCTATTTCTCTTGCTGTGGCAAGCTAGGTGCTACTATGCATAGACAGGCGCTATATATCTAGAAGGGTGCACGATTGCCTTTGTCGTTGGAGCATGCTTTAAATTTTAATAGACTCAAATGTAAACAAATGGAAGATAGCGTTCTGTTCCTCGTGTCCTCTGTTTTTATTGTGCTTTCTATTGAAACTGAACCCTTACTGCAAATCACTTTCCTTGCAAAATATCTTCCTTGTTCACAATCATTGTGAACTAGGCTCCCATTCTGGGTCTCGTAAGGTCAACGCGTTTTTTTATTCACTTATGGTTTGTGCATAGCTAAACCCAAACGCTTAGCTATGCACAAACTAGAGACGCCTGTTATAGCACTACCGCGCGACGGCGCTTTACAGCGAAAGCTGTTGTGAGATCCCAGCAACGGCCGTTTTTGGCGCCGCAGTTGTCCGCCGCCGCCGCCCGCGATGTGCGTAACCGCTATCGCGCGAAATAAGAAAAAAAATGAAATATAAAATTATCTGCAGGGAATGGGATTCGTACCCCGACACTCTGCGTGGCAGCCCAGTATTCTACCACAGAGCCACGGCGGAGCTTCGAAATCCTTTGCAAACAGAACTTATGCAGGCTTCATATCGGGGAAGGAATCGCGTTAACATGTGCAGTAGAGCGTCTTAAGCCCCGTTGATACTCCAGTCGCATCAGTTATAAGTGCCGTATCGTGTACCTGCTGCAACGTACGTTTTGCGCAGTTGACGACCACTTATGTTCACATTGAATTCATCGGTGAGATAGGTTTTTAGATGTGAAGCATCTTATGGCGACGCTTAATCCGGTGGTGGTGGTGGTGTGCCGGCGTGACCACCCTTACTGCGCATGCGCAAACCTTTTTAAAAAAAATAAAAATAAAAAAAACCTCCTCTCCCCCTCTCTCTCCTTTAGGCATCCCTCCCCGCGGCAACCACACCCTCACTGCGCCTCCCCTCCTCTCTCCCCTCCTACGTTCCCCCCTCTCTCCTCTAGGCATCCCTGCCCGCGGCGTCCATACTCCCACTGCGCATGCGCGTCCCCCCTCTCTCTCCTCTCCTACGCTCCCCCTCTCTCCTCTAGGCATCCCTGCCCGCGGCGTCCACACTCCCACTGCGCATGCGCGTCCCCCCCCTCTCTCGTCTCGCGACGCCGACGCAGGCTGCGTCTCCTAGCGAGTTTCTTGGTTGAAAAAACCGACTGCTCGCGCTGCACAACCGTTCACTGACCACCCCGTATATATGGCAATGGATCTTGACCTCCAAAGTGGTGCCGGTGGGAGATTTCTCCTGTGCGTTGTTGAACAATAAAAAATTCGCAGCATGCCCGTTAACTGAAAGCGGACTGCGGGTCTCTGTGTCCAGTCGGAGTCTTCTGTCTGTCACTGCCCATTAGCAGCGATTGGCATGTTCTAGTAGGAAACACCGCTCCATCACTGCGTGCTTTGCGCCTCCCCAGTTTTCTGTCCTGCGCAACGCTGTGGTGAGCACCAGCGTCAACGCCACCGCCAATGTAAGCGTTAGCGCCCGCTGCTTCACATCTACACATGGTTCCCTTTAGCGGGAGATGGTGTAATTTTTTTTAGCTTAGTACGGGCCAGTCACCGCTCTCAAGTCAACTGCGTTTCGTATTTTTCAAGATCTCGTCGGTTGGCAAGCGACTGTTAGTGGAAGTCGAGACTCTTCGCTTATATAGAGACATCGGAGACCAACGCGGATTTGTGAAATACTCTTCAGTATATTACTTGATGGTGATTTCCACAATCCCTTTTCAAAGCTGTGGGCTGGCGATCGGGTGTTCTACTACGCCGGGAAAACGCATACGCGGTCTTGTAATGTTTTTGTGTGAAATCATCGTTCTAGGAGTGGCCCTTGATACTGCTTCGGCGTAGCACATCGGCTGCAAGGAAGCGCTGCCACGAAACTCAAAGCGCATTGCCTTCGGTATAAATGACTGCAAGGCAGCTTTCTTGCATTGCTAAAATTCATGGGCAACTGCAGTGCATTGCGTCCTCGCTACAATTGTCGCAGCGTAGTGTTTCGCGCGTTTGGCCATGGCTGGGTTAGAGGGGAGACGCGTCCTACGCTCTCGTGGACGAGCGTCGTCGCGTCTGCCCCCTGATACGGCCGTCGTGTGACTAGGGTGGCCAGTCTGGCTTCTATAAAGGCATATTCTGCCTTCATTAACAAATTGGAATTTTGCTATCCGATAAAAAAATTAGTTCAAAAATAAGCAAAAACTAATAATTGGGCTGCAAAGGGATGCAATTACGTTATGCTGGCGTCGCAGATACCCTGATGAGCGGGAAGTGAAAACCGAAACTGATTTGCCCATTGGTCGTATTATAACTTTTCTATCTGTAATTGTCGTAAAGGTCGCGGGCCCGCCAACATTCACGCTTAACGTTACGTAGTTTACGCTAAATACAACAAAGTCTGAACAAGCTCATATTTGCGTTTACGCTTACGATCCCTACCGAAGATCCGTACGTAGCGCGCGTAGTCTGAACACGGCTTCCACACTTCTCCGAAAAACCAATAATGGCGTTGTGGATGCTTCCCTACTTCAAAAAAATATTATTTATGTCGTGGTGGGGGCCATGCAAGTGTACCTGTAGCGTTTGCCCCAAGAGTGTTTAAAAAACAATCACGCCATATCCACGAGGTGAATGATGATGAGTGGGCGAAGCTCGATCGTTTTCATTCATGGCAGAAAGAGAATGTGTTGTCTGGAACGCGCTTATACTTCATGGTGATGATGATGATGATTCCTCTACCATGGCTCATACCCACTCAGGGGGGATTGGCCAAGAATTGATGATATGAATCTTTTTTTTATATTTCAAGTATTAAATATTAATAACAAAAGGAAAAAAGAACGTACATAAAAATGGGAAGAGTGCAATAATTGTTCAGATCAGACCGTACATTCCCGATCTTGATTAGAATTTCAGTAACAGACTATAAAAAACAAATGTTCTGTTTTTTTTGTTTTGAGATTACTCATTACTGCTATAATAATACTTATACAAGTAGGGATTTAGAGTCACATCCGTTTTGTTTCCTGAAGGTATCTGCTAACGGCATCAAAAGCTTTTCTGTGGCTGAAGCCCAGAGCCGAAGCACCAAAGGAAAGTACGTTGTCTATTGTGAAGCTCAGCCCCAGGTTAGCGAATGGCATAACAAGAAGTCTTTTTCTTAGTAAACTGTACCGGCGACATGATAAAAAAAATAGTGCTCTATTGATTCGATTTCAAAACAAGAGTTGCATAGGGGCGATATCATCAGCGTCATCGCCATCACGTGTAGTGGGTACATTCCACTATACTGCGTCATCGTCATTTTTATCACGTGGAGTGGGTACATTCCACATACGTGGCTATCTACCTACCTACCTACTACTACTACGACAAGTACAGAGGAGGGACAGACCCACACCCTTAGGAGCTTCGCCCCTAAAATCAACGCATGGCTACAGCATTTTCAGTCGTTGGTGCCGTTAGTTCAGTTACTGCTTCGTACGAATCTGTAAGAATGCGATAGTTAATTCTTTAAGTAGTAATGCCCCCCAATTCGATGGGAATAGTATTGACAGCCCCCCATATTGCCAATAGCTCTGCGATAGAGCCACCGACACTAGAAAAAAGCTTAAAAGAATTCAAGACATCGGAACTAATGTTGAAATTCTCTGGACACCAGGGCACACTGGCGCGGACGGGGGAAACGCAGCCGCTCATGCGGTCGCCGCTCAAGCGGGTGGGTTTGAATACATATCCAATTCCACACACCCCAGTTCCACGCCACACGCAGAATACTCTAATCCTTATCTTAAGATGTGGGCAGCAGGCTCTCCTAGCAGAGCACTGATGCATTACATTCGCACTAAAATGAAATCAGGCAGCAAAAACAGACTGTTGGAAGCTACACCAGCGTGTATACTAAATTACAAGGGTGGGTTTACTCGTCCACTAGAAATTTTTTTGAACAAAGTTATGGCCAACTCTGCATACCCGCCGCACATAATTGACAAATGGCAGCAAGCTAACCGACCTTCGAGTGACAATACTCCTACGCGATGCACACACTGTCAGACGCTGTGCCGAACAGATTTAGAACGTCTGATTTGGACATGCGCAGCTTTCTCAAAAGGCAGACGGCGCATACAACATTTGCTGCATAGCGACATGACCGCTTTACGGAATTTAATAATGTCCGACCATGAAGCACAGAAAGCTCAGGCAATATACGGTAGTCAAAGTGGCCTGTTTAGAATGGTGTAGGAGAGGTCACCTGACCCGTGCGAAGGCGTGAGTGACATGAAGCTGCTAAATCATCCTTTATTCCCCTTACCCATTTCCCACCTCATCCCCAACAGTGGCCAAGAGTCGTCCCTTTCCTTTAATAAAGGTCATATTCATTCATTCTCCGGGAAGTGAATGATGACGAGTGGGCGAAGCTCTGGGTATCGTGCGTGTGAGTAACCATACGTTGACTGAGCGTTGCCCCATATAATGTAAATCGAGTGATACAAAGTGAATACGTTCCATAATGTCTACGTTGAAGCCGCCGACTACTATACAGGGTTTGTGCTTGAAGTTGTTTTATGTTGTTCCGTCACAATTTTGATTGTTGTTCGTCTATTGTAAACCTTTTTTTATTCACAAAAATAATGTTTCGACTATAGCAACGGTTTTCTATACACCATGACAGCGGACAGTGAGAGTCGACAACAAAGCTAGGTCCTAACGTCCATAATACAATGTGTACATTGAAGTCGCCCACTAGTATAAAGGGTTTGTGCTTCTAGATGTTTTATATTGTTCTGTCACAATCATTATTTCTATCAGTCTACTGGTATACCTTTTTTTGCGTACCACATCTATGAATTTTTCCGTGACGCACACCGCGCACGTGGATGGACAAGCCCGGGCCTATTGGTGCTTCGCCCCTAAAAAGGCTTTAGAAAGGATGCTCTTCCAGCTTTCGTTGTGACTGCGCTGCGCGTTCCGCGCTGGCCTGGCTTCATTTGTAGATGCTCGATCCAGAAAGGCCTATGTACCAAAAGTGATCGGAAGCGATATCATTGCCTTCAAGCAAGATACGTTGTATGCAGGCATGCATCCTATTAAGTGACCAAACTTGTTTCTTTCCGTATTTCCTCATCGATCGGCTTTTGTGTTTTATCCGCGGCAACAGTTACTTTGAATATGTTAAGTTATTGTAGCTTATTTTCCCTCTCGAGACGAGCTGCCGTAGGTTAGAACAACAGGCGTAAAGGAAATAATTCTTTTGATCGCAGGAATAACTGTGCACTCGGAGGGGGGGGGGGGCAGGGGGGGCGAGAGGGGGGGCGCAAGACCAGCCCCCATACATTGTCATAATATGGAGGGGATCGCTGCAATGAACCTCCCCCCCCCCCCCCCCCTTGAATGGCATACCTGCGCACACTTATGGTTGTTGGTTTCAAAACATGTGGGAAGGGTCACGCCACAGCTTTGAGGCTGCGACATGACAATGTGTGTGCTTGTGAAATAACGACTGTTCCCTTTTTTTCGCCCATTGTTGTAGCATCCAGAAATCGAAGTATGGAGAAAAGAATTTTCCTTCTTACCGTATTGGGGCTCATGCTTACTTGCCCGATGATTGCTGCTCAGATTATTATAGAGCTCACGTTCGATAATGATGGTATGTTTGTCTTTTCAGCATTCTATTCTACAGAGCTATCTTCAATGATATTGTCTTTGACGTACTCAGAACACACCATGGTAATGAGTAATACTTGAACCTAAATTGCCCAGCACTAATGGTCTTTAAGAGCTAATATCAACCACACTACTGGTTACGTTTTGCCACATACAAAGCATCGTGGCTTCTAATTCATGCGATGCCTTTTTTTCGCACTTACAGCCTGAACGAGCAGTCTGTTGTAGTTCGCCAATTCGGTTAAGTATTTTATATGCATATGTTACAAACAATTTCGTAAACGAAAGAAGATAGATTTTAGGGGCTCCTTTTTCATAGCGTCACTCAACATTAATGCGGACTAACATACAATAAAGGCATGGAAACTATAGGAGATATTATTTGTAGCAGTTAGGATGTAAATGTGAATAATGTAAAGTGGACGAAAAGCTAGCTGACCACCAGTAGGCACCGAACCAGCTACCTTCGAATAACGCGTTAGACGCTCTACGAATTAAGCTAAGCGACGGTCATCCTCGCGTTTACTTTATTTTGTATGTGTGAGCATTTAAATCTGGGAGTGTTACTCCTAATCACTCGTAGCCATGACGCCGAGTAAGGAACAGTCTTTTTTTCCGGCCTACTGTTGTCACGAAGCTCGTGACCTTGTTAGGAGCTGGCTGCTGACCAATAATGCTTTGCATACTACTTGAAGGGGAATTTTAAGCGGCCGTTTTTCTTTCTTAGACCCAACAATTATGTGAACTAATAGAAAATAAAGCCAATGAAAGTATGCGATTGTAGCGACAATGACAATGAAAGTCACGACAATGGCGTCCTGTCGCGGACGCCATTGTCACAAAGGTGAGGCGCTTCGCTTTTATGAAAGTATATGATGACGTAATAGTGATCTGTAGAAAAGAGGCCATTTGTTCACAATGAAGACAACGCCAAGGTATTCACAAAGAAAAAGGACAGACAGCGGGCAAGAATTATAAGAAAAAAGAAAGCATGCATAACACAAAGCGATACGTTCGTTTGCAAGGAAAGAGTTTCAGCGTTAAAGATAAAAAAGTCATGGACGTGGAAGGGTGCAGGCCCACTGTCGGGTGGCGATGGCATATGACAGGTGGGCACTGCGGAAGCGACGGATAAATACCGGTAAATGCGAGACGTGGCGGTAAATGCCGGGCCTGTTTGAGGGCCATGAGCAGCCAAAGTTCGGTCTTTGTCGCGGAGACGCAGGGGGCTTCGGAGCGCACGCCCTTGTGATGATCCACAATATCCAGGCGCCGGGAAGAAGCTTGACGTGGAGAAGCGAATAAGCCGCTACTTCCGCGCCTTGCGCAACATCTTTTCCCTGCCACGACAGAATCTCTTGTCCGCCGTTCTTGCTTGGCATACCTTCTCTTTACCCTGTGTGAGGCGTGCACTCGTTGATCGTCTTTCTTGCGCACCGTGCCGCAGGTGCAGCTCGTAAATTCTGTCGTCTTCTTGTTCTAAATGTCATCTCCGCACCATTCGTGCACGTCATCAGAAGTGACATGCGAGAATCGCTGACAGAACACTGTACAAAATATATCATTATCGGTAGCTCGACTAACTATACCAACTGGTTTCCAACTGGAAATATATGTTACGCAGGAAAGCGAAGTAACTCGGAGATACTCATTTTAATCGTTTGCGGCAAGGCTGCTGGTGTCCAAAAGTTTCCAAGCAAATATTTTACATTGAGAGGAGTTATGAGATCCCAACAACAGCCGATTTCGGTGGCGTTGTTGTCCGCCGCCGCCGCGAGTGTCCATCACCTCTCTCGCTCGAAATGAGAAAAGAAAACCAGAAACAGATGGCATTTGAACCTAGGGCCTCTGCGTGGCACTCGAATATTCTACCACACAGCCAAGCCTGTGCTTGAAACTCTTTCGCAAAAGGCCCTATACAGGCTTTATGCAAGGGAAAGAATGACGTTAAAACATGTAACACATCGTGGTAGAAGAATTAAATAAGAGCCAGATGTCACAAAATGCGTATTGCGCAATAAGTGTCTAATTTAAAAATTCAAAACAACGGTGAAGGGCACAGGCGTATTTGTTCCTCATCAAGGAAAGCGCCACCGCAGTTCACAGAAGGCCTTACAGATATGTAGCGTGTACCTCACATCTCCGCAGAATGATGAAAAATGGTATAGTGGCTGTATCTCTGCTTCACAAAAATTATAGTGAACAATAGTGCTGTGGGTAACTTGCTAGTGTAGTTGTAGCAGTTGTCGCAAGAGAGTTTACAATGGACTGTCCAAAAACAGCTCTTCCAGCTTTCGCTGCGACTGTACTCCGTCATCCGCGTAGGTTTCGCGTTTTAAATGTCAAGCATTTCGTAGCGAACCAAAGACACTTCGGACGTTTTTAACGCGATAGCGCTAAAGAGCTCGTTTCGCACAAATTGCGGCGTCGACGTCCCTGTCGTTGTCGGCGTCGTTGGTTGTGAGCTAAAAATCAAGAAAGATGCGAATAAAAGAAATAATAAATATTTCCGCGTCTGAGTGAGAATGGAACCCAGGTCGTCTGCGTGGCAAGCAGGTGTTCTATGACAAAGCCACGCCTACGCTTGGAAAGACAGTTAAAATAACGTCCTCTACTAGGAAATGGAGTGAAAATTACTCTTTCTTCGCAAACACATGCGCCCTGTATACATACGTCACAATACAACATGTAATATCCCAGTAATATTGCTTGGTACAAGCCTACATTGCTGTCCGGTGTCGCAACACTTGAATATCGTAACGACTTCATGGTTTAGAGCCGGCCACCCAGTACAAAAGGCACAGGAGCCACTGCGCGTATTCCCTTAACCCCACGTAGTGGGTGCATAGCAAGTATGCACTGAGTGGTTGAAGTACGCACTAGGGACAGGATATCGCTATCGCGTTCAACTCTTAAAGGTGAAGCTTAAAGGAGTCCTGACGCAAAAAATTTTCGCCCCGCGTTTTTTTGCTGCAATGTGTTGCTGGGGGCCTGTTAGTCATAACACGGCACATCGTTTGCTGCCGCGCGCGACAGATAATTAATTACAAGCTCCTCATTACCGACACAGCCTCAGTTTCGGTTTGACAGAGCTCGAAAAACGACAAGCCGCCGGGTGCAACTATCACCCCCTAGCGAGTGAAACGCTCGGTCGCGTGAGCACAGAACAGTGACGCACTTCCGCGCGGTCTGCATCGTCTGCTTGCATTCGCTTGTTACACACGCTGCATGATGTCGTCGCCGTTATCGTCCTCGCTGTCGTCGTCGGGCTCATCGTCGTCTGATGGCGACGATTTTCTTGCGGCGGGGATGGAAAAAATTTTTGACGTGGCGAATCACTTCAGGGTTGACCCGCTGGCGAGGAGTGCTTCGTCGGGAAGCGGCAGCGATACCAGCGACGACGACCACGATGAACCTCGCGTCGGCAATGTACAATGGTAAGACCCGACACATTCGTGCACAAATGTTCTGCAGGACGTTCGCTTTTTCTACGTTCAATATTCGATTAAGTCACCTGATGACATTGTGATACCCTTCAAGTTGTTGGTGCCGAAAAAAGCTACACCACAGCACCAGACGTGAGCGATGCACAGGGTCGAGTCAGAAGACCCATGTACGCCAAATCCGGCGCCTTTGTGTTAAAGCAATGCGCCTCGAAATGGAGCCCGCAAACGCGACTGTTCTGCACGGGGGACCAGTCCTGATACTCCTGACGTCCACAAGCGCATACGAACTCGATCCACTTGTGCCGCCGAGGTTCGTCGCGGGGAAACGTATGCACCGATACGCCTGATCCCGACTTCGACGTGCAGAAGGAAACAGCGCAGAAGGATTTCGGCATTGTGGCCTGTCACTGCAGCCCAGGCAGCACAGGGAAATCAAGAAGTCCTTGGGAGCAGGAAACGGGAAAGCTGTAGTGTCGCCAAACACAAAACTTTCAACGCGTGCGCCGCGGCAGCGCCTCCTCTTGGCCGCGGCCACACACTCGCGAGCAGCCGCCGAGCAGTCACCAACAGCGCAGCGGTATGCAGCGGCGAGCAACGTTTATAGAACCTGTTCAGTTTGAAAACTCGGCGGTGTTGCGCGGCGCCGCCGCAGCGGTGGCTGGAAGTGGCGCTGTTGTCGCAACAGGCTTCAGCCAGTCCAGCAACGTGCGCCGGATCGAGTGTGTGTTTGGCTGCGGTTGCGCTGTATCCGCGTGTTGTAGTACGCTCACTGAAGAGATTTTGCGTGCTGTTGTGCTCGATGTAGCGTGGATGTTCGTTCGTCTGCAATGCCCACTTGTTGTGTGTCTGGATGCACAAGCGGCTATAGGACTTCCGAGAAACTTCTGGGCTCCACGTGATTCGGCTCTCAGTGCAGCCTAAGATCGCGCTATTCCCCGCCTTGACAAAAGGCTGTCGGACAAATTCCGAGTTTGCGATGTGCATTCTCATGCGGAGGACATCTTGAAAGGCACGTTGTCGACGGGAAAAAAGTCGAATACACTTGCGATAATGAAGTGGAGTCTTCTGCAGGGAAGTGTGGCGAAAGTTTTTCCTATATCCTCCCCGTCGTATCTTGCGAAGCCGCAAAAAAAAAAAAAAAAAAAAAAAAAAAAAAAAAAAAAAACAAGATTCCAGATCGAGGGAGAACGGTAGAAAAAAAATGTTTTTTTTAAGCGTGTTAAAACACCCTGCGAGTCTGAAAACTGCGGATAACCCAGACTTCACTTCGGCAGCCTGTGCGCTCCGTTTCAGTGGTAGTGAAAGTGTTCGTATGCCGTCTGCGAGTTGGGGCAGCATTGACAGGTATAATGAAAACGGTAGTTTTGTGGCCTTTTAAGCTATAAACGGTCAAGTGCGCACAATAGTCATTGAAAAAATGCGTCATCGTCGCTGAAGATATGTCAGTGAGCGTTAGTGTGCATGGGCATGTTGCAAACACATTTAGATATCGCACTATCACAACGCTTTCATACCTGACAGAACTGCTCGCGCGTGTTGCGGCACTGAATGTGTGCCCAGGCTTCGTAAGAGTATGCGCAAGGCGCTACTATATGAAGAAAGAAGCAGCTGCTGTGAAATATTAACCTAGAGTATCAGCTGCATACTCTGTTCGAAGCTGAACCTTGCGAGCTCTAATGGCTCCTTTCCGCAACTTGCGCAGGCCAGTGAAAAAATTCGGTGCCGACTGGGTTTGATCGCTATCGAAGTTGTCGTGACACATGCATAACTTAGGCATGCGCTTGCGAGGGTCGATTTATGCAAATGCTGTGCCGCTTAGTCGATCTGCATGACAATTTTAAGCGATGTTTCCTAATCGTCCTGACGTTTCTTGGGCATTTAAAAGAAACTATAATGGGTTATGCGGAAGGATGTGAGCACAACCCACTGCACAACTCGCGCGGCTCCGATGAAATTCTGTAGTTACGTATTTTCACAGGACCTACCAGAACCTTTCAAGTCTTCCCATTTAGCTGAAAAACATTTTCAAAGCTGCTCGCTTTGTCATTGAAAAGTGGATTTAGACAATGAGCAACACTAATGCTTGTCGCGCGGAAGTTGATGAAAGCTGCAGCGTCCTCCGAGCACTGGGTGGCTGCTATATATAGTTCGCGCAACACAGAACACTATCTAACGCGCTTTCAAACATTCTTGCTAATGGGTTAAACCTTCACGATTACCTAAAGATAAAAACTAATCGTTCTCGTCGTTGCGTTTTCAAGCAACTCAATATTTGCGCGGATAGCAGCTGCATGCGCGACGCTCGCTCGCGCTTCGTCGTCTGCTACGTAGAGCCTGTTGCTGCGGTTGCGCCACCTGGACCGGAAGTCGGTTTTGCGCCGCTTTCAGAGTATGGCGGAGGCGGAGAGTTTGGCAACTGAACAGGTTCTAGAAACGTTGGCGGCGAGCGCGTCAAAACAGAAATGGCGGCTACGACGTCATCATAACTTGTTAGTAGGGGGGTCACCTCCGAGGGTGTCAATGCCGCCAGGTGCGGCCTATAATGCTGGATCGCGCACACGAACTTCAAAATTCATATAAAATACCTTCCAAGCTTTATTCGCTGTCGATATTTTGCAGATGCTGCACGCATGTACACGGGAATCGATCCAGCAGGCTATCTCGGCCGCGAAATTTTGTGTCAGTACCCCTTTAAGGGTCCCCCAATTTATATCTATCTATCTATCTATCTATCTATCTATCTATCTATCTATCTATCTATCTATCTATCTATCTATCTATCTATCTATCTATCTATCTATCTATCTATCTATCTATCTGTCTGTCTATCTACCTATCTGTCTATCTATCTATCTATCTAGCCGCCTACGTCTCGGTGCTCTCGTAGTCACCTCCTTATCATGGTCTAGAGCCTTATTCGGACAGGGGGGTGAGACGCTTTGACAAATATTACTGTATGGACATGACATAAAAAAGCGAGAAATTCCTGTCGTCAACGTCGTTTAACTCTTTCCTCCAGCTACGTGTGGCACATACCTGTTTACCACAGCCCCGGTGAGTGGGTATGCGCCTCTGGTTTGAGAGCGTACTTCTACCCCGGAGCGGCGAAAACAGACCCTCGTAACTGATATGCGAGAGCGTTAGCAAATACCGACAACAGTAGTGTTGACCCAACAAATGCACAGAACAAAAATGTGGATCCCAGCAGCAATCGAACTCAAGCATTCGGCGTGGCAGTCAGGTGTTCTACCATGGAGCCCCGCCAGCTCAAGAAACTACTTAGAAAAAAAAAACCCTATGCAGGCGTAATGTCGGTGCTACACCAGTGTTGTTGGGCCGGCTATCTAATATTATAACAAAGCAATGAACACTATATGCGTACTCCTACGACAGAGGCGTCATGTCAGGTTAACTTATGTGGTGCCAGTGCTGGCTACGCTTTTGTAGCAGTATAATGAACATTACACTTCTATTCCTATCTGTGAGCAAGCTATAATCAAGCGTTGCTTGACCCCGGCGGACTTTGCTAACGAAAGTTACGTGCAATATCCACATAATCGCAGCGTAAGTCCATCGCGTTTCGGTACTTCTTACGTATGTGCTCTAAAGTGAGTGCTGATGTTGCGTCAGACCATTGGTTACCCTTTAAACGCTAGTGTTGTAGACGTGCCTGAAGAGCCCGCCACGTGTACACAAGTACTACTCTAACAAAAACACGTCGATCCACCTGATAAAGCCTGATTCAAAACCAAAAAAACCAGCATAGAACTATTCGCTGACCGCTTCGCAAGAAATCGATTCCCACAACGCGTGGGAACTGCCGAATTTTGTAGCATACGGGTCGGTATCTCGATTACTTGCACTTGTAATAAAATTGTGAGTGCAGCCACTTATGGTATATACAGATGAATAGTATGACGTGTTATTTATTGGTTGCAGAAGTGTTACGCATCGCATTATGCAATTACAGATACATTTGCCGACCACTGATATCAACAAAATTGTCTGCACTGTATTTACGTAAATAAATGCTTGTTCTTTATTTTGTGCAGGATACTGTTTCTTTAACGGACAAAGAGTCCGTGAGGGACGTATGGTACATGTAGGACCCAGCTGTATTGCGTTTGTATGTAGGGGATCTGAACAACGAATGGATCTTCTTGGGTATGCTATTCGTCTGCATCAAACACAAAAAATGTATTCAAGAATACAACAGAAACATGATATATTGAACACGACAAATTACAGGCAAAAACACTTCTTTGGTAAATTTACCAGTCGTAAATGTGCAGTCAGTTAAGAAAATGTTCAAAAATGTACTTTTCCGGCACACAAGTACCTTCACATTGCTAAAGAAAAAGGGCACTAGACTTTTACAATATTTTTATTGTTTATTTGAAAATATCCAAACACCGGCCCAAAGTTTCCGTGCTTACTTAAAACCTGCGTGAATGAATCATGGACAATATTGACACAGGAGTAGCGTGGTGTCCTGTGTGTATCTGTTTTGTGTGCACAATGTTCACTTCTGGCTTTTTTTAACTATGGATGCGTACTAACTGACTCGCGCTCACTCGCTGATAAGTTGCCATGCTTACTTAATGCTTTATCCCACATAAACTGTAAATCTCTATGTAAAAGTCGAATGCTATCGGAAACTGTTGGATTGCCTTTTGGGGTGTTGCCCATTCAAGGTGAGTTGTTCATATCTTTCTCGAAATAAGGCCTACTATTCAATGTTAAACGACGTAATCGACATAAGCTACTTCTCTACTGGAGTGTTGATGATGCGTTCGATTTTCTATGAAACGGTTCATTTTTTACGTGTGGAAGAAATCTACTGCAGATAAATTTGTGAGAATCATCGAACACATCAATGTGTTCGACAAAATTTTTAGCAAGTAAATTATTCCAGTTATTGCTTATACAGCTGATGGACAACTGCGGTCTTGCCTTCGAGTAGTCTGCTAAGCTTCTCACTTACGGTTCAGTACGTTGTTCTTCAGTGGAGTCGTCTTCAGACGAAACTGTAGTCATCCATATTTCGTGACCTCGGGCCAACGGGGGATGGAGACAGGCAGTCGGCATCGGAGTGGTCTCATCCGGCCTTATACACCACGGTGACGTCAAATTCCTGGAGTCTGAGACACCAGCCTGCGAGGTTAGCTGGGAAGGTCTTTTAAATCTGCCAATCAGCCCAAGGTGAGGTGGTCGCTCAAGACCTCAAAAGGCCTGCATCATAGGTAGGGACGAAGCTTTGGTGTAGCCCTAATGGTGGTAAGACAAGAGTTTTCCGCAGTGGAACAATTCGGTTCTGCCATCAACAGTGACTGGTTCGCGAACTCGATGCCCCTTTATAGCCCAACCGCATTCTAAAAAGCATGGTACCGAGTACTGCGCAGCTTCCATCGGTGTAGATATCTCTACTGCCGTCTTCGTCAGACTGTGCGAGTATTAGCTGTGACTGCAAGCGTCGCTTCAGTTCTTGGAATGATTCCTCTTTGGAGGGCGGGGGGGGGGGGGGGGGTTCCCCTTTGAACTTCTCGTCTACTAGTGAAAAAAGCAGGTGCTCAGCGATGGGGCAAAAGACCTCGACAAATCGCATGTAATAGGCGCACAGACCGAGAAAAAGGCATACTGCCTTTATCTCGACAGGGGGCCAAACGGCTGCGGTGGAGGTTTTCTTGTATAAGTCAGAGCGGACTACTGTCTTGCTAACAGCGTGTAAAAAATGTTGCAGTGGCTTAGCCCGGCTTTGACAGGAAATACGCAGCGTTAGCAAAGGTTCAGCTGATTATTCTTAGCTTTCCTGATTGTCTAGATTGTCTAGGATTACCTTGATTATCATGCTTACTGCTGCTCCAATGACACACACATGGTATACGTATTATGTGGCACATGTATATAAATTTTTGCTCAACGTCAGGTTGCTTCTCTATTGCCACAAAGACGGCCCGGTGATCAGTGAAGTAACTCGCTGCAGTCTCTATGGCCCCAGCAGAGTATTTGGAATTGTCTGTCTGTCTCTGATAGACAAGATCAATGGTGCTTCCCCATTGGGTCGTCTGTGCAGTTGGAAGACTGGCTAAGTCGACGTTAAACGTGTCCTTCAAAGGAACATGAAGAGAGTCTGGAGCACGATTGAAGTCACCAGCCACCACACACAGTTCACATGCCGCACGACTAGGTATAGACGTATCCACTACGTGTAAGTGTCTTTAACCGAATTGTTCGGTGACATACCTACGCTCAACAGCTAATTGCCAGGCACCTACTTCGGGATCCGATGAGTCAAGCTTCTCCGCTCTTCCGCGCCGTTGAGCAGCATTTGCGCTCTCCTCCATGGAGAGCGCAAATGCTGCTGGCAAACGCCAGTCAGGTGCGCAGCGGCTCCAGCGCAGTGTCAGACGGCGACTGCACAGCGAAGGCGAATAGGGAATAGCTGCGCCTGCGCCGGCGCTAGTGCGTCTACCACGGCTACGACGTCACTCCTCTGGAATGCGCAGACCGGCGGCGGCGGAATGCGCCGGAGGTGCCGGCTCCGATGCGCCAGCTGTGTGACATCACTGATCCTCGCGCATGCGCAGCACGGCTCTTGATGAGCCGCGCGAAACAGGGCTTGGCTAGGCCAGTGTAGCTAACGCTACAAAAAAAATGAAGCACTTCCTACATGAAATTTCACTCTTCCGGCTTTAGTGGGAGTCCGGGTGACCTGACTGTCTGAAGTACTGTTCGAAAGCTCTGGAGGTGTTCCTCGAAGTCTCAGGCGAAGACGTCGACGTCATCTCTGTCGACAAGAAATGTTTGCCACCTTGATTCTTTAATAATAATATATGTGGTTTTACGGGCGGAAACCACGATACGATTATGCGACACGCTTTAGTGAGCGGTTTTGAAAATTTCGACCATATGGTCTTGTTCAACATGCACTGACATCATACAATCGACAGACCTCTAGCTCTTCACCTCCATTGAAATGCGTCAGCCGCACCCGGGATTGTACACGTGACATCTGGGTCAATAGCCGAGCAGCGTAACTGCTGCACCAGTGCGGCGGGCAGTTTAAGACAGCTATCCTCAATAGTCGTGTAGCGTAACTGCTTCACAACGCGGCGGACACTTTAAGACAGCGATCACCGTGTCCGTGACGCGTTGTAACGTCGCTGGTGCAGAGCAAATACAGATAGGAAATTTTCAACGGCCCACCTGGTGTTATAAAAACATTCAGGCTAGAGTGAACTAGCTCAGACTGACGTCTCTGCCTTCCAAAAAATTATCTCCCTTTGTCTCTCTTTCGACCTCATTTTTTGTCCACTTTCATTTCTTTGAATTTAATGAGAATCATTGCACTGCAGTTAAGGAACCACAACCAGGGCTGGGCAGAGATACTCTGAAAATATTCCGAAATACATATATCAAAATACATGGGTTGGAAGCCTAAATACAGGTACGGATATACAATTGTCTTTGACGTGGCGGAATATTTCGGAGATACTTTTACAAAAAGACGAAAAAAGTATACCGGTATACAGATACACCAATACAAATAATGAAATACTTTTTCCTATGTCGGGTATGTTCATAATCCACAAAAGCATTTACTAAGTGCAGCATAATATTGTAAATGTTGCAGCTCATTGAAACTTGCGATTGGTATATTTATCACGGAACTGCAGTTATGCAGTTCCATGCATCAGATTATGAGGTAATGCTCATCATCTAAAGCAACGCTTGAATGTACCCTCTAGGAATCAATAAAACTTACTCCAGCTCAATAGAACGTATGACAACTACAGAGACACAACTACACAAACGGGGATAAAAATATACGTTTCCTACCTGGAGATGTACTTTGAAGTCTGACGTCGATATCCACGAACCAGAAATTACCTTTTCACAAAGTTTGCATTCTGCTTTGAGCACCTAAGCATTGGATCTGTGCTGTATGGTTTCAAAAAATTTGCCATCCATTATAGACCGTGCTGCTCGGCCTTCAACGTTAGCCATTGCTCGGTCTTTTGACGGGTGCTTCGGTGGTACCTTGCCTGTCGTCGTCGTTCAAAGGGACTGCAGCTCGTGCGACTCGTGTCGCGACTCGAGGGCTAATCTGTTCCACCGCACAATGACACGCCACTTATATACAGTAGAAGCGACTCGGTCAAGTGCTGCCAGACGAGAACTGTCTCGACCGCAAAGAGCGCTAACATTTCATTGTGGCCGATGCGGCGATGACAGGTCATCGAACGGTTGTCATGTTTAAGGGCGCCGCGCCCGGCGGTCACACAAACTGACATTTACACACGACCGGGTGGAGCAGGTGCACCGACCATATGAAGGAACACTTCCCTGCAAAGTTATTTGGCGGGCACGACATGGGCGTTTCGGCACTCCTTGGTGGAACAAATTGCTTCGATCCGTTCGAAGACACCACCTTGCAAGCTGCCTCCTGAGTTTCATCGGCACCGGGCCAGACGGCTGCGGATTTCACTGTTTTAGCTACATGCAGTGGGGGTCCAGTATGTCAAAACTGCACTATTCAAACAATAGTTTTGTTTAGCTCACGTTCTTTGTGAGTGAGATGGTTTCAGCCTTCGTAGGTCCCTCCTGCCACCTCTCTCTAAAGAGATAGTGGGAACAGGAACAGTTGCTCACTTCACAAACCGCTCGCTCGGCGCTGCCATAATCCTATCTGGGCTGCTCTAAACAGGCTTGACCCCCGAAAATGCCCTGCCGGGGTTGTGACGCCTGCCTTTGCACTCCCGTGCGCAGTAAAGCACGGCAGCGTTTTCTTCTCCTATGGAAGTGTCTATAAAATACTACAGCAAGCACTCGTCACCTGCGCCGAAAATGGCACTCCTCGTGAAGCAGGGGCGTAGCCAGAAATTTTTTTCGGGGGGGGGGGGGGGCACCCCTTGATTTCGGGGAGGGCACCTCCTTGATATGGCCATTTTTCCCTATGTATGTCATGGCGAAAAAAATTTCGAGGGGGGGCACGTGCCCGGTGTGCCACCCCCTGGCTACGCCACTGTCGTGAAGGTCACCTTTATGCTCTGTCAAAAGTTGAGTAACGCTTTCACCACCTGGGCAACAAGCGGCCACTTCAAGTTCCAACAGGTCAAGTCGGCTCCGGTGGTGCGGGGCCTGGTACCACAAAAGACCGTTTGATGCTTCTAAATCAACTAGGAATGCACCCTGACATAGTGGAGGGGGTGGCTGAAATCGCGACAAAGAGAGCAATCACAGATTCATTTCAGCCGCAACTATGGGAAATGCTTTTGGAAGTGCCGCCACTTTGAGAATTAAGCTCGCGCGAAGCCTCTGTTTCAAGACGGTATCCGCACGAGGGTCATGAAGAGTTGGCTGGCTGCCCGAAAAAAAAAATAAAAGAAAGTCGCACTGCACTAGTGTTGAGGGACAGCCAACACAGAGAATTCCTTCGGCAGAGGCCGATAGGCCTCCGTGGTGCTGGCGTCGGTGGCATCATGTGCTTTGCACAAGGGCCATTCTGTGTATGTGGGAAACCATGGCGGCCCTCCCTATATCGCTGACCGGCGCCCTCCTTTGCTTGTTTAACACATGAAGAAAGGAATATCGCGGTACAACCGATACACCGTAAAAGTATTTCACTACTGAGATCCAAATAGCTTTTTCAAATGTATCTCGATACAGAAATACGAATATACTTAAATGTATCTATGAAATACTATCCCGATGCTGCCCTGTCTGTCGTTTTCATTATTGCGTACTGCCACGCACGTTGTTATTCCAACTTTGCTGTATTTGGTTTACGCCCACAAAGCCTGTCAGCAATGGTCGACGCAGACCGCGCCTCAGTGTTCGAGAAGCTTCGCGATTGTACTAGATCATTTTGTTAAGATTCCGCGCAAGTTGCGAACACTGAAGCTTATTCCAGACCTTGCCCGCCCGCCAGTCAAAAGACTTGAAAGTTCGACGCGTGATGTATACAAGACGGCGCGTCCCAACGATGTTCAGGGGAGCTATTGTCGTGGTGTCCACTTCGGCGGAGTGCGTTCAGTTACTTGAAAAAGCGGTGAGCCGTGACGTCATGGCGCTCTTGACCACTTCGACGCACCGAACCCGCCAACACATTCGGAGCGTAAAGAGAAAGAAAGTGGACGAAATGTACAGTAGGAGGAGTCTTAAACAAACTTGACTAGTCTGAACTGGCGTATGAACGTGTTGAGATGTTTGAAGAACGATGCAAGGAATGCGTACCCACCTTCCAGGTGCGTCAGGCGGGCCGCCGCATTAAACCTAATTCAAGGGCTAACGTAATTGGACTTCATGCACGGCTTCTGAGATGTGCGTCCGAAAGCGGATCTCTGGGGCAGCATTTGTAGCGCCGAAATGCATTCCGTCTTTCTCATTTGTGTCGAGAGTTGTGAAAGCTGCGTGACGTCAAAGTGACGTTGCAAGAAAGACCGGAAACAGGCGGCGCGCTGCTTGCAGAGGTCCAGCCAATCAGTGGAGGCCGAAGTGGGCATGTTCATTAAATGGACACCGCGAGAATCGCGCCCCAGTTTTTCCACGACCGACGCTCTGTGCGCCGTGATCAGTGTGCAGCGTGCATTGCTTGCTGTAATTTGAGTTTCCGTTTCAAGGCCACAATTTCGGCCAAATAAAGAGTTTCACCTTGAAGACGCCCACTGCTCTGTTCGTTCACGTCACGACCACGTGACAGTATAGTAGAGAAAACAAGCCCCTCGGTCTATGTCCCTGCTTTCGCAATTTCATAGCAATGGCTTCGTCCTGGCAGACATCATGCCATAGTCTTGACTATGGCATGATGTCTGTCTAATCATAGGCAACATACAAGTGTTTATTGGTCAGCCGCCACCTCGGGCGAAAATCACGTGTACCGTGTCGCCCTCTGGCAAAACACTTTGTTCCACACTAGCCGTCTGGGTTACGGGTGGCGCCATAGGCGTGCGCAGGGTTCCCCCTTCAGGGGGGGCGAAGGCTCGTCACAGCGCCCCCCTTGCCTATTAAGTCAACGTATGGGGAACACTTTGCGCCCCCCTTCTTAGGTGACTAGGGGGGCGGCCGCCCCCCTCTGCCCCCCTCGTGCGCACGCCTATGGGTGGCGCTGACTAACACTGTCAAGCATTAAGCACACATAAACACTGTAAAAATAAGCGGACGGTGGAGCACCCTATGTTGTAGTACAAATTGTAGAGCATCGGGCATGGAATTCTAAGGTTGTGGGTTCGGATCCCACGGACGGAACACGTGATTTATTGTCCACTTTGTTTTCTATCAATTTAAGTGAGAATCAATACAGTACAGTTGACAAACCCCAAATATTGTCCCCATTCCTTCGCCTTGTTGTCTCACGGTTTCAGCAGTTGTGTATAATACAGAAAACAAGGCTCTCAGACTATTGTCCTATTTTCGTACAGGTATACAAAAAGGAATTTTAAGGAAAACCAATCATTGTTTTTACATGCAAAGGATTTCTTAGCGAACGAAAGTTACTTTGACTGTCCCTATCTATCTATCTATCTATCTATCTATCTATCTATCTATCTATCTATCTATCTATCTATCTATCTATCTATCTATCTATCCAGCAGCCTATATCCGGCGCTGGCTCGTGGTCGGCTCCTAAACTTGATGTATACCAATATTGGTACAGACTCACTTTGATGTGTGACGTACACGACTCGCAGTTCATAATATGAATAACGTTACATCACGGTCGCATACGTCATGAAATCCTTTCCACCAGTCACCCTGTGCGGCCGGTGGAAGAGAACCTAAAGGAGGCCGTGTCTCAGAAAGTGGCCCGTGTTGTCGTGGAGGATGGGTGAAATATCCCATTAGAAGCAAGGAATAGAAATTCCGCTTGAGCCGCAATCGAACAGGAATTCATCATGGCAGTCAAGTATGCTAACTCAAAGCCACGGCAGTGCTTCAGACTGGTTTCGAAAAAGACCCTGTACAAGCGTCAAGGTCTATGTTAACTGGTAGCGAAACTTTCACAAAAGCCCATGTGTCATGCAGTTAACGGCTCGTTGCCAGGGTCACAGTAAACGCATCCTTGCAGTAGCTAGCAGCAAGCTAGAATAAAAGAATGAAAGAAGACGTAACAGCAGGAAGCGGTAGCGACGTCTCGCATTTGGGCTAGATGACACGAAATTGTGAATTAGTTTAGATTGCTGCTCTTTTAGATGCTTTTGATATCTATGTCATTTTATCGCATCTCTTATTGCGCAATTTTATGGTGTCTAGTGGCGTGAGCGAGAGAAAAGGAGCAGCAACAGGATAGTGTTTAGAAGCAATCTTGTTTTAATTTGCTGAATAACGTACGCGCAATCTACGCCAAAACACTTTGCTGCTAAAAAAATGATGCAACTGCTCCCGAACACAATAGTTCGAAAACTAACGTTGTCTAATCAAGCAAGACCAATCCAGCGAGACAGCAGTAGCGAAGATATTCTTCTGGCAGCCTTAGAGAGAGTAGCATTTCTTTGTTTAGCATGCCGCATTCACAGTAACGAAAGGCTAAGGCACGGCGGCCGTGCGCCACCGAACGCAGTCACCAGTCCCATGAACGGGGTCATCTATGGATGCTGAGAACTAGTTTAGCGTCTCCGAGCTTTCCCCTCAGTAAACGACACATAAGAAAATATATAACCTATGGTAGACACGCATGTAAACGCTGCTCAAAAGTTAGCGATGCCTCGTTAACTCGAGAATGCGCCGAAGGGATGCAAGCCCACATTTGCAGACTGGCTGGATACCCCCGCTATTTCTGCCACTCGACCAGAAAATTAGGCACTGAAGTATGTGGCCTAGTAGCAGATAAACCCTGAAGTAAAATGTAGCTTTCCTTTGCAGGTGTAAACTTTAGAATATTCGGAAAAAACTTCCATTGAGTTCTTTGTTTTCTTTATTTGTCCCACCTGATCTAATGGCACTTCATTTCTACGACGCCCGTTGATGTCCGCGGAAGACAGTGCTGCCATTAACTTTCGAGTCAATGTCGCGAAACTTCGAGCAAAAATTCGCCATGCTATTTTTTTTCTAATTTCGCCAGAACCACGCTTTATTTGTGCGGCGTGCCTAGTAATAAAAATTTCAAATTATGTAGAGCCCATCAGAATATAGCACCATCCACAACCCTTAAATTATAGTGAAACCTCGGTGATACGAATTTCACGGGAGTACTAAAAATGTTCGTATCATCCGAAATTCGTATCACCAGAAAGCATGGAAGGTTAGCATGCGACAAAAGAAAGCTGGCGTACATTTTCATTTATTGTTTTTCAGGGCCGCAGCAACGTCAGAAAGAACTCTGAACGATTGTCAGTTAAGTTTTTAGATGTCGGCAATCATACTAGGACTCGGAAATATATGGCCGGTACGCGCGTGTGTAATTAATGAACCAGGCGTGTTGTGACCCGCGACAGCGGTAGCCTCTTCCAAATTCTAGTATGTTTTTGCGCATGACACCGGAGAACTGCGGCGCAAGTAAAGCAGCTCCTTCCAAATTTTAGTATGCGTTTTCGCATGACACCAAAGCACTGCGGCGAAAGTAACAGAAGAAAAGCTTTGACGCGATAGATCAAGGCCAAAGATTTCAGAACCATGGTCCTATGTCATGAGTTTGTTATCACGGGGGTGTTGGGGATGCTTTTTGGGAGATTTACGGCCGTGCGCGCCCAAGTGTGACCTCAAAAGTCGTGCTTGTTGCCGTTGTGAGGCCTGACTTCTTCGCCACGACCGTGCCCGCCTTCTTTCGGTCCTTGTCCGCCTTTCATAGGATGTCTAATGCACGAGGCAGGCACGTATAAAAGTACAACGACAGCAGCCCCGACGCTTTAGGAAAAAAAACACATGGCGCCAGTGCCCTCTGTAATCTAAACGCGAATGCACACGGAGGCACAATAAAGCCTCATAGACGCTCATAGCCCCGGAGGCCGTGACGCGTCTCTGAAGGTTTATTCTGACCATAATAAACGTATTTTTCTCACACCATGATTCTGACGATTTGACAGTGCGGCGCGCATACCCGCGACAGCGCGGACAGCACCTCTTCGTACCTGGGCTGTAGTGTAAGTTCGTATCAAACGTCGCGGGGGTGAAAATCGGTTCGCAACAACCATACTCCATTACATTGCAGGCCAATCGGCCTTGGCCGGGACCAAAGCAAAATTCGTATCACCGCGAAATTCGTATGAGCTGTGATCGTATCACCGATGTTCCACTGTATTGACGTTCTTGAATGCTAGTCGCATCACCCGCTTCACCATGGGAATATTTAGTGCATCTGGTTCTCCGTCTAGCCTTGAGATGAGCTTGGTGGCGCAAGGATTAACACCCGTTATGAATGGACCGGCCATGATATCGTTCCATCGCAGTCCGCTTGTTTATAAGGTGAAAATCTTCACCTTGAAAGTCTTCGCCGAGAACAGTGGAAAATACCCAAAAAAATTTTTTTACTGCCCGCACGCTACGTATCCTCCTCTTGGCCTATAAGTATTTAATTGCGACGCACTTCTCGGGTTTCATGGAAGGAATACTATTAGTAAATGCTGGAAGCCCCGAAATAGTTCCCCGTAGTTTGTGGACGTAGTTTGCTGCAGATGAAGACCAAATGTGATCCTTCAGATGAACCCTAAACGCTGCACCTTTATGTTCTTACGTAGCTCCGTTTTAGTCAAGGTTACAGGGGAAAAGACTCTGCTTCAGCATTCGAGATCGGCATTGTCAGGATCCTCATGGCTGCAGTGACGAGTGCTGAGAAACGACATGCACCAGCAGTGTGTCTGAATGCTAGTGCCCTATACCGAAAGCTTGTGGCAGAATTGGTTTCAGTTGTGGCAAATATAGAGAGAAGCAGTCGCTACAACAAGATAGGGACGGCGTGCCCCGCCTTCCTACAGATGAATTAAAGAATTCCATTCCAGTGGATTCATGTGTCCAATAATCCAGCAACTTTATTATAAAAAAACGGACATATCTACTTCGAAAGTACTGCGTAGCCTTTACAATGCCAGCACTACGCTTTCTGTGCGGTCCATATTAAGCGACACATTCGCCTCAGTGCAGTTTCTGAAAGCTGTCCATGAAAGCCGACTTCTTGTTCTGCCCGAAAAGTATGATAATAACAAAATTAAACTCTACATACTGTATAATGGGGTACTGCAGCAATGAAGAAGCCGTCAGGCTATACAGAACAGTTAGAGCTAACGTCGGAACACGCGACCTAGCCATCGTCTGGCCAATTCATGAGCGAAACTTTAGGTAAGCTTAACCCTTTAAGGCGCCACCTATGAAAAATTGTCTGTTATTGTGTCAAATCGATACAGCGTTATTTCAAGGCATTCAATATTTTGTTGCAACAAAAATAATATCATAATATGTTAATTTATGCGTGTTATTGTGACTTATCCCAATTAAGTTGTGATGAAATATGTATTTATTATGAAGTAATTCATGCTCTGCTTCGGCATAAATAGAATGTAATCTCAGAGTACAAAATACAGTGCAAATTCATTTTTGATTACGTCCATTTGGAGCAAAGAAAAATTACACTTTTCAAATGGCTCGCAGGAAGCGGCAGGTCGAAGGACTCGTTGAACGTGGTAGTACTTTTAGCAAAGAGATTATATGCAATAGTACGCTTCAAAATAAAGGTAAATGACGACAATTTCATTTAGCTATATCTTGATATATCTTGCTCTTTCTTATACTCTAATTGATACAAATAACAAATTCAAGTGGTGTGCACAATTCTGTACATAGCGCCTCAAAGGGTAAAAGCATCTAAAAAAACTTAGTCTAACACCGCCGCATCCCAGCACGCGAAGCAATCTGCTGACCTACATTTTGCTGGATGTTTCTGGGCTACGCCTCAGTACCTGCTGGATGTAGATGAATTGAGGAGATACACACCATTCACAAAACGTACCTACCGAATGGCCCATAATATTTACTGGTGGGTTTAAAACCAAGAAAATTACAAAGAATGTTGTCACTATTCGTTGCAAAGACACTGAACATAGAATTCATAACTCAGTCGAAACCTAAGCCAATAATCGCCGAAAATTCGCAAGGTCGCCAGTGATAATTTTACGTCGTCACGGGCCTCTCAAATTCACCAATTTGGTGAAAAGTAGCCACCACTAGTAACCCTGGTATAAATAGGTTTTTGGCCACTTTTCTCTCGATGTCGCGCGATCAACACAAATTGACCTTGAAAGCATTACATAAGCAAGATGCAAATTGCGGTTGCAAGGTTGCCTATCCGATTTTATATCACTTCAGTAAATACAGTGAACTTTCACTTGAGTGAACTTCAAGGGACCTAAGGAAATATTTCAATAAACTGAAAGGTCACTAAGCTGAATATTCGCCGGATAAATCAAGTGAAACGTGTGAAATCAAATTGCTTTTGACAAGAACTCTGTAATTTTCATTCGTAATTGCGCCGTTAAATCGCAGGAATAGACAAAGCTGTCCATAGAGTGTACGTTTTTGTGTACTGCCTCTTGCACAGCTTGTTTCTGTGACACGTAGTCATACAACTATCTGATATGTTCGACAGCCTCCGCTACACTTCAGAGAGGAGATTTGAACCTGCCTTACCTTTTACAACTTCTTTGTCGCACTCTCCTTCATTCCGTTTCAAAGGAACAATAGAAGCAATTTTCAAATCTGATAGCTCCGCGCAGGTGCTGAAGAGCAAGTGGCCCGTTTTCGTTTCCCACACGGCCGATTTGCGTCGCGGCGTTGCATGCACAAGCGACGTTGCACTGCCGCCGAGTGATGAGCGATTGGGGGACCACACGCATAGGTTACGTCAGTGCTGCAGAGCTTAAACTTCATTGAATTGATCTCAAAAATGAGCCCAGCTCCACAGATCAAGTTCGTTCAACTGAAATATTCACTATATAGAAGTTCCTTTAATTGAACAAGTTTCCGTAGGATGCATAGGAAAACAGCCTCAAATTTTCTAAAAGTTCGTTATTTTAAAAATTCCTTAAACCGACATTCGTACAATTGAGAGTTCACTGTATTACATGTCTACACATATGAATTCACTAGCTATAATCATTCGTTGCGTTTAACTATAGATATGCAAATCATCGCACCATAGGGTGCACTTAGTAGCGATAAAACGGCGTCTGGTATTAACGGGTATACCATCAGCTTAAACTAGTCATGTAAAAATAAAAAAGATGAAGTGTGGTGTAGCAGTAACGTGTCAAACATGGAATGTAAGCTGCGCCAACATGGTGGGTCGCTTATTTATTTTGACTCATGATAATCATGATATATAATGTTTTGTGGCGCGATGACTATTTGATGGCAAAGAGCGCCAGTTCCGGAGACAATAGAAGTGAACAATGATTATGGTAAGTGGCTGTATCGGGGCCTTAAAATTCTGTGCACCTAAGGTGCGTAAAATATACAATTATTAAAAGCATGACAGTCACGTAGAATGTGTGTAGAAAAATTGAATTGTGAGTGGTTGTGATAATCAAATTGTGGGTATATGACATTAGCACGAATGCCTCGTCAACGCCCTTGAGTCCAAGGGCCGCAAGACTCGCAAGACTGGTGGTTTCTTTTATGTACACATCGCAGCAGCGGCCTCTATTCAGAGGTCGTGTTACATTTCGCCTGAGTATACCACAACAAGTCTACGCCCGTCTTATAAAAACCAAACAAAGAATCATTTTTGAAAAGTGAATCCCCACCGTTGAACACCAGTAGATGAATGGCATTTGCTGTCGGTATAAAGGTCTTCCATCTAAGAGTATGGAATTCTTGCATACGTTTAAAATGTGAAGCCTGGTAAGTGGTTCACCACATTTCTCACACATATGTGTATCGCCACCTGACAGACAGTATGCATCTTTGCTTTACGTGTATCCTGTTCTTTGCCACGTAAATGTTGCTTTCATACTGGAGGCCAATTACCACGATGCGGCTTGAAAACACGTAGTTTATATACGTGTGTGCCTATCCCATGAGCTCTGCCGATAAGCCTTGAGCTTTCGTTTAAGGAAGGGCCTTAGGTTTAGTGCAGGGATAGCTATGGATGTATTGGCTGTGTTTTCGAGGATGGATCCAGCTTGCTGGTCCGCGTACATGTCGCCTTGGATCTCGCAGTGACCTCATACCCGACGCACTACGACACGCTCTTTGAGGGTGTACACCATACATAAAAGTGAGTAGAGGGAAACAACAATAGAATCCGCCTTTTTGCATGCCTTTACAGCACATGCGCGGCCACCTGGCGGCGAATCTGGGAAACGATCTGTGGGGTGCCGTTGCAGACGGTACCCCACAGACGGCACCTCTTCCGCGGCGGCATTGGTGGTGAGAGTAGTGCTAGCACGTGCGGGTGGCACAACAAATATATTTATCTATATATCTGGTTCTGTTAACTCGATGCCGGCCACTAGTGCCGCTTATGGACGCATTTCGTGAGGCGTGCCCAGCAGCAACATTCATTTTTTCCACTTCCCATCGGTGAAACGCGATCATCAGCGCCGTCAAGCGTGGTACGATCAGGGCTGTGAGGCGCCAAAATGAAGACGGCAGTTCGGGACAGCCTTTGGATTCTACAAGACAGTGCGAACAGCAGTTCGGTAACGGTGTGTGTGCTAACTAAATGTTATACGCGAAGAACATGTCTCGTTTCCTGCAGGGCGTGAAATAAGTGGGCGCTTTGTATCTGTCTCGTCGCACAGCAGTTCAGCAGCGACGAAGCTTGAGCTACGGATTTTCTTTGTACGATATGCTTTTAGTGTTTGTTTTGGGATGACGACAACAGCAAAAGTATGGTTAACTGCGCCTTGCTTCGCTTCGGTCTCAACGTAACTGCGCTGTTGTTTACTTTAGCGTCTTCTATATATCGGAAAACAGTCACCGTAAATCGTCCGCTAGAACATAATGAATGCGAAAGGGTGCACTCTCGTCGCCTGTCATTCACCGACGTTCAGCGGTTCATTTTTGTTGTTAGAGCACATTCGCTTTTTGGCGAAACAGGAAAAAAAAGAACCCGCCTGTGTTCAATGTTCACGTCACTGCCGCGCACCGGCTCATTAATCTTGCGAAGTTTCCTCGAGCGTGCCATTTTTTTTCGTTGCCGTAGTGCCATGTTCACAGATTTTGCAGGTTCGCCGGCCAACTCTCCAAGGCACCGCAATTTCGGTTAAACGACACTCGCAAAAGTACATAGCTCAAGACACGTTCAGCGTGCCGCGTTCGATCGACGCCAGCTGTTCTGATGCGCTAAAATGATGTAACGCATGTATCGTAGGATCACGTTCTCTCAATTTGAATGTGCAGGCCAGCAAACACTGTGGCCCAGACGCGAGGTACTCGCGACATACACTGCGAAGCATGCCATTGAGTAAAATCATTGCTCCGCGCTCCCGTAGTAAAACGTTGATGCAACCACGGCTCGAAACGGCCCAAGCAGAGGCCCGGTAGTTCATATGATTAGTATGAATGCCAAAATACACAAAAATTATATTCACCCGGCTGCGCACAGGCACTGACATGCCACTACCTCGCATGCGGTCTTCCTCACGACAGCATGCACAATCTAGCAGCCACCCTTTATTTACGGGAGGAAAATGCTTCTCGGAACTCCGCACGCGGACGCGGCAGTCAACTCATTAAACATGAGGCTGCGCACGTACCCTTCATCGCCGAATATCTGCGCTTTTGTGGTTTGCCGGGAGCACCGCGATCCACTTGCTGTCATGAAGACATTCAACTACTTCTTGCTCGTCATTTTCATTGATACTGGCCTTTTCGTCCACCCGTTGGTCACACAAAAGAACCCGCCGTGTATGTAAATACTCCCAGGTGCTTCTATGCCTCAACACAACACTGAGAAGGGGCCATTAGCACATGTGCCGCTGCCAAGGCTGTGCTATGTAGCAGCAGTGGCAGTGGTGGCAGAGGCAGCAGAGGCGCACGACGCCCCCACGGTTTGTTACTTGAAGAGTCCGCGAGAGGGCGCCACACAGACATGCATAAGGCGGATTGCTGTGCTTTTGAAGATTTTTCAAAGCACTTACCACACCTACGTATTCTGTGCATATAACTGCCCTTTGTAATTTGAATTCCTTGAGATGTCCGATGGCCGCCTATAGTGCGTATGCCTCTGCTGTATCGATGTTTTTATTTGGGTGCAGAACGCCTACATCTCAAAAGGATGGACCAACCGCTGCATAGGAGACACAAGTGTGCCACTTTGAGGCATCTATTAAGATTTCTGCACAAGTGTATTTGTGCTGTAGTTGGAGGAAGTATGTACGGATATGTCGAATAGGCTGATGTTTACGCAGTGCCTGCAGTTGGGTCATAAATATGATCTGGGCATGACAGAAACTCTCAACAGCAATTTGGAAGCCCAATTTCGGCCCGCAACAGGTGCCCCAGTGTGCCCCGTACCGGCGTCCAGTGTGCCTCGTGCAGCGTTCCAGTGCCCAAGTACTTTGCGCCACACTCGTCCAATACACATATATGGCACTGGGACAGCGCCACTGGGTTTTTCATATGATTGTGAGGACATCATTTTTTGTGGATGTCCATATAAAACATATATTTGCTAATAATCATTTGCGTTTTATTGACAGTTGTCCGGAGCCAATAGGCAATCGTTATCCACCATCAGCGACACCTAACGGATGGCCCGACTGCTGTGATGGTTTGGTGTAGCAAGTTCTCAAAGCCGGCAAGAGGCATTCGCGAAATTCCTACCAATAAACTCAAATCCTGCCCTACAGCTGATAAAAATTTGTTGCCAACACGTTGTTCTAATCAATTGTACCATAGATATTTAATGCGTGAATGACACAATCTCTGTACTCCGTTTCACAAGCTGTTGGCAGTGCAGCCAAAGGTAGAGCTCTCTCGTCCAATCAGGGCTGGGTGAGCACAGCAAATAGTCCCTCAACTATCTCAGCAATCCAGCACTATTTTGCACACTTCAAACGCATAAAGTGACAGTTTGGTTAGGATTGATGTTTTAAAGCGTCCAAAGTGTTTTAATAATTCGTGAAATTAATAGCAAAAGCCTGCATGGATGCGGCTGAGCGGAGGCCTGTTGTGAGGTAGTAATGCGCCGCTTTTCGGCAACATGGTGTCGCCGAGCTGGTTTTTCGATGGGTGGTGTACATCTTTTTTGAGAGAGGTGAAATTCCAACTATCGCCAAGGTGTTGCAGCGTTTCGAAAAGAACGAGACGCTGCCGACGGTGTCCACTACGACGATGCAGAGGACTCTGAAGCAGCTTGGTTTCCAATACAAGGAACGCTCTCGGAACGCATATCTCATAGAAGCCACGCACATTGTACAATGTTGCCGCCGGTTTCTGCGGAACTACGACCCCAGATTCAAGTTGTGATGAAGGCGATGAGATGTGAACCTTTCTAACGGACTCATGGCAATCATTACGTGGTGCGTACAGGACGGGATCATTCAGTAATGTTGCAGTGAGTGTAGCAAACATAAAAAAAACATGTTTTATTATGTCGAAAATAAAGCTTCGGATTGCTTGATTCAATGATTCTTTCGTTAATTGCCTCAATGACTCACTTAAATCAATTGACTGAATGATTAAAGTAAATATTTTTATACCCGTGGCGTAAACGTTTAAAAAAGCTCTGATGTGACGAAAACTCATAGGAACAGGTGACAATATAATTAGACAAAGCCGGGCCAGTTCCTTTTGAATGGAAGTCGTCCCGTCCAAAAATAAACGAAACATATCAATATACTTAGATCAAGATGATACAAAATTAAAAAAGTTATTAGTACAGTACGCATTTTTCCACGCAGGTGCCCCTTGTCAGACTCACGGAAGCAACATGCGCGTAGGAACACAATTATGTAGTGTGCTCTTTCATCATTGGCTGAGGGCGCCCGTACCTTCCACAGTACTGCCAACAGCTTGTGAAACGGAGTATATATAGTAGTATTTCCTGGTGCCTTCTTTTGGTTACCTAGATTTCATAGCATGCATTTCTTACTACTCTACTGAAATGGTAATGTCTTCCATGTAATAAAAGATTCATAGTTGTACTGGCGAGTGAGAAGCACAGTAGCCAAAGCATGCATACATTATTTGTTTTTAATTAATGTCTCAGTAGCTAAGGCATTTTATTTATTTGTATTGAGTTGTGGTATTTGCCAGTCTGTTTCTGGTACATCTTGGGCTAGTAGCCCATTTTGACAGGCCTGTATTACCATGTGTGTTGTGTATTAGACCTCGCTACTGCGATCGGGGGGAAATTAGAAGTGGAATGATAATAAAGCACCTGCAGTCTTCGTAAGCGAATGCAATGTCGAAGTAGAATGGATTTTAGAGCTAAAAATGACCTCTATGTTTTGATTACATCAGCATTCTTTGGTCATTTTTTACGATCCACTTGAGGGCAGTTGTTGACAACTCCAGCAGAAGAGTTTATTCCGCTCAGCTCAGAACACCAAGAAGAAGAAAGATACGGATGATGATGGCTATGTGCAAGTCAGAACTATGAAGTACGTTAAATGAGCTTACAATATGGAAATACCTTATTGCTGCCCAATTTGTGGTATTCCCGTTCCTAAAATAAATGCATTTCACGCAAGTTCCGGTATTTACCACGAGTTTTGATGGTCATATTGAAATCCAACTCGCCGGGCACATAGAAGAAGCTCCCGCTACCTTAATCGGCGCAGAACTTCGGCGTGACGAAAGAAGTCAGTTTCGCCATAAGGCGGAGCAATGAATGCGATAGCAACAAATTGGAATGTCAAGCGACGAATGGCAAGCAGGTCGAAACGTGTAGCGCGCTGCTCACGCACGCATGACGCACGAAAACAACGCGCACAGGACGAGAGAGAACTAACAACGTTCACAGCTCGACACTTAACGCGCTGCTCAAACAAAAACGACGCACGAAACGTATCCACAGGTACGGACGAGCGCGAACTAACAAGTGTCACAGTTGTTACTTCGCTGTGTTTCAAAAGCGTGTCCTTTTCGCAAACGGGGGGACTGCCGCGAGCGAAGTGACTTTCGTGCGCTCGGTGACTACAACGCAATCGTTCCGCGAAAGCCCAATTCTCCCCCACCGCGAGATAAGCGCGCGCGAACGGCGAACGGGCGTCTACTCCCCGTGGGGCAAAGTGCGCGAGCGCATGAGCGCGGACGTCGCGACGAGAGGGGAGCCGAGCTATGGCCCCACCGAGTTTGGCAATCTCGGCGGGGCCATAGCTCGCCGTTTGAACGATGAAGGACGTGCGCTTTCGTGGCTCAGCGGTTAGCGCCGCGCGCTGCAGAGTGAGAGGTCCCTCGTTCGATGCCGCGCGTCAGAAACATTTTTCTTAATTATTTTTATTTGTGGATTTTATAAATATATAGACACACATACATATACGGGACATGACGGGGACGCCGACGGCGAAAACCAGCCGAGAGTGTCCATATAATTGCTATCGCAATAAAAGTGCCAGACTTTGACTTGGACCCGTCGTAAAAGAATCTGGTAAGGAAACACAGCAAGTCACCTCAAGTTCACAAGTAGAAAACATATGATTCACATGTGAGGCATAATGCTTGCCTCTTCAAATTTTAAATTGTAAATGGGTGCAAAATATTCTTTGCCTGAGAAACTGTCTGCAACAAGGAGCTCCACCGAGGCTGCAGCAGAGTTTTGGGCTTTATAGTGAAAGAAAGGTAGACATTGCGGCTTTTCTGCTCATAGCGTAAAATATGAAACAAGCAGCTGCGCAAAAATCAGGGAATCCACTCGTACATGAGAAATTACTTGCTATTTACGCACGATACTGCCTCGACTTCTCTTCATAGCAAGTTCATCACATCTTCGTCACTAGCAGTTTATCTATGATATAATGGGTCACCTCTTTTCAGCCGCTGGAACATTAGAATTCGATGTCGTCGTGAATACATTCAATTCCTAAAGTTCGTAAAATGTAGGTTTACTATATATCTTGACGCCTTACAAATATTTTGTTGTTGTAATTTAAGAATAATGTTGACGTTTCATTTTAACTGGTGATTTAAATAGAACTTGACCACTGGAAAAAATTTAAGGTTCATTGCGAGCCATAGCCAGTGATGGCACACCGACATACTAGCGACTGGCTCGTGCAACGTTTGTGTAAACTCACGAACAATGTCAGAGTCGGTTGAGTTATACCGACTGCCCTCGACGCAAGAACAGCAGATTGCAAATCTATGCTACTTCCGGCGACAACTTGACCAGTGTCGAAATTGTTAAATAGCAGGCCCGACACATCTTTTACACCATTGCACCACAACACGTCACACTCGGGACCTCGCCATGACTGTTATAAACGTTGTGTCGAAATCGCTCACGGAAAACTGATAATTATGAAGCAATTGATGGTCCATAAGGTAGGACAGTGGCAAACTTGGGTCAAGCTTTCTCTGTTACAAAACTGCAGCGGCTTGATGTCATCGTGAGAGACTGAATCCAACCGTATCACATACATTTTATTGTGGGGCAAAAAATAAAAAAAAAATAAATGAAAGTACCCCGGCCCGTACCACAAGTGTAACGGACTTAAACCAATAAAAAGATAAATGAATAGGGCAGAAGCCAAAATGCAATTTTCATGGTAAGGAAGAGGGAAAGAAAAAAATAAAACGAGAAAAGGAAAGAAGGTGAATGAAAAATAAATTTTTAAAAAAAGGAAGAATGGTCTTTTCTTTGGGTTACGGGTGTCTCGACTGTTGAAATCTTCATAGGTGACTTGATTTTTTTCGATTTCCTGGAGTTTACTTATTTGTGTTTACGTATTTGTGTTTACGTCTGTGTTATTTGTTTTGTGTGTTTTTTCTCTTTCCTCTCTCTCCTTTTCTTCCTTCATGTCTTCCTTTCCTCTGTGTTTCCCCTTCCCGAAGGAGCAGGCAGGCGTTGTGCCCCTCTAGGTGGCAGTTGTCAGCTGTTCCCTCCCTATTTCCTCTGTGTCTTCGTGTTTTTTTATGTATGCAAACCAAATAATAATAATAATAATAAATCTTCCGGGTGGTAGCAAAATCCAATTATCGGATGGTTGCTTGGGAAGCTTCTGGTGATGTCCTACGTTTTCTTCTTTGTTGATTCTTGCATTTTCCCGTATTTGTTTATAGTATTTTTGTTTGATCAAGACACCTCGAAGGCCCCGAAGGAAGCCCAGAAGAACGGGGAGCACTGCCGTTAGTTCTCTCGTTTTTTTTTTCGTTTTTTTTATTGCAGAGTAGAGAGAAAGAATAGAAGAGATGGATGTTGAGAGAGAGATTAGGATTAGAATAGATGTTATGTCCAATATATGTTCGTGGAATAATAGGGTCCTTGAAAAAGTGACCTGTTTGGGTGGAGGCCTAGTTGAGTATATCTTCTGTGTCGATGCCAACAGAGATAAGTGACTTGCAAGGGCACAGCCCTAATTGTAGATAACCAATGAAAGGTCATCCATGTTCCAGTAGATCTGTTGGTTTGTGAGTCCAGCCTTACGCCCAGGTTGTAGATTGACACAGGATTCGTTAGATGTATTAGGAGGGATTTTTTTTCCATTCCTAAATGAGCACGCCGTAGTGGGTCCGACAAAATTCCCAGAGACTTCGTCTCTGTGAGTCCTATCGGAGTTTCAGTTGAGTTCCCTGATGCGAATGCCATTGACTGGTTTGCTTTCGCAACCAGAGTATAGGCAATGATGAGATGTATGTTATGAGTAGAGTCCAGATTACTACTCGTTTCGGTATTTGAACCAAGTTTGGATTAAAGAGGAGGGCGAACGGAGTATGGAAAAGGTTGAGAATGTGAGGTGAAAGGAAAAGTGAAAAATGAAAAGGACAGGTAAAAATATGTCTTGTAAGGAGTATCAGATAATCAATTGTAAAGGGAACCTATATGTAAAGTAGAAAAGTAGGGTTGGCAGCACCCCGCACCCCCCGCCCCCCAATCGACCCCCCAAGGCCCCCCGCGGCACACCGGAAAAAAAATTAATACACTTGTCTCTTTTTTTAATAGATAAAACAGATGTCTTGTCTATGCTGGGAGTGAGGGAGAGGACCCCGCCTCGTTTGATTGGTCACACTTTCAGCTCGACAACACATTTAGTACTGCGTTGTAATCTTTTTCCCCTTTTTTATTGAGAATGAGTTTGGGGGAGAGATTCATTGATGTGTTTTATCATAGCTTCCAATGTTTGTAAATAATGTATGTCCTTTATTAATTCGGGTTTGTGGTCTAAAATATTTCGAGTAGACATGCTGATTTTATCTCGGAATGTGAATGTGTTCTTACATGTAGTTACGTAATGGTCGATATTCGCAGCATTTTTTCCGCAAACAAATACACTATCGTTCCTTTTTCCGAACCTTTGCAAGTAGAACAGAAATCGTCCGTGTCCTGTGAATAATTGGCTTGTATAATAGTTTTTTCGGAAATGCTGTGGGATGTATTTTGTGCTTTTGATCCAATCATGGACTGCCGTTTTTTACCATCTGTCTGCCACATTATATTGCATTTATTTTGCGCATCTTTCATTACCTGGACTTTGATGAAGTGTTTTGTTATGGGTATCGTAACTGTTGTCCCTGCGCTAAAAGCTTTAGTGGCAAGCTCATCTGCTACTCATTGCCGAAGTCTCCTGAATGACATTTACCAATGAAAATGTTACTTTGTTTGTTGGTTCTATAAAATTGACAAGTGCTTTAATTTCATTAATAAATGTATTAGTGTTAATTGGATGGCATAGTCCTCTCAGGCATGATAAGCTGTCTGTGTTGATTTGAAAGCTTTCGTTGTTTGCAAGTTTTTTATGTATCATAGTGACTTAATTATTGCTACTGCCTCCTCTTCAAAATTTTATTTGTATGTGGGTAAAGAATATTGACTTGTGCTTATCAATGTATTTTTGCTGGTACGTAGTTGTGGTTGCGCTTAAGTGTAATTCAAAAGTTATGAAGCTCCTTGGGCTTTGTCTTTGTCTAGGACAATAACGGAAGCCTTCTTGTGCTCGCCTTGTTTCCGGGGGTCGGTATCAATATCACGTAAGTGGAGCACATGTATCATGCACGATCCGCACTTCCTAATATACTTAAAGCCATCGCATCTTTTTGTGGCTGAACAATGCGCTGCTAGAAGGGACAACCCACAATGTTTCCACTTAACGCCAGATGCTGTGTACATCAGCCTGAAAGCAAGACGAGCCAGAAGCAAGTTCAAAGGAACAATCAATGCAGCAAAAGCGGACAGCATGGACGTTGATTATAAGGTGATAGCCGGAAAGTGTCCTTTTTTATATATCAATGATCGAACCTTCCAGCATGGCCTATGGCACTCGTTTTAGCTCCTTAATTAACTGGTCTATTCGTGTTCACCGTGGAATCTTACCAAATCAATCGCAAATAATAGCAAATATTCCCAAACATTGCGGCGCGGCCACCGCTGAGCAGTGCTAGCAGTTTTTATGGGTGAAACACGATAATATCACAATGAATAAACACCGCGTGGCAACATGGGTTCCTTTATACCATGTACTATGCGCGGTAAAAAGTTGCATCGAGAAGAAACAGAGCTCAGATGGTTGGTAGTACACTTTCGCGTATGATTAGGTTTATTTCGCGCCGAGGTGCCCTGCGCCATGCTCAGTAATGATTGTACCTGCATGTACCTGTACGTCAGCTGCACGAGACGCATAGCTTCGCAAAGCCGAACTGCTGCTCTCAAGTAGCATGTACTTCTGATCTGAAGTAGGTGTTCAAGAAGAGTGATCACTGCAGAGGAGATATGACTTTCAAACTTCTCAGATTACCTTGCACAGCAATGCAGCTTGACTGTATTTCCCGAGCACCCGTCAGCACTCGTCAGATATCGAAACTACGTTGTTTCTGTGCGACCTGTGCAACGCTGTGCTGCATTTCTCGACTCATTTCTGTAGCCACAGGTATCTCTACTACCTCCGCAATATTGCGTGTGGCAGTTTTTCGAAAATAAAAAAAAAGGCGTAGACATGTCCACAGGAGGCCACTGTTAAAGAGAACACCGGAGCGCGTGTCGTCTGCTCGGCGCCCCCTGCCGCCCGATTGCGGCAACTAGTTTCGCGCAGAAGCAGTGAGCAGGGTTTCCAGGGTTGGGTACTTTGGGCCAGTTTGGCTACTTGTTTAGGCCAGTAGCGGCGAATGAAATGTCTTCGCTTCTTGGCTATTTTTTGGCTACTTTTGGTTCGACTTGAACTAAATTATAGACAATGGCGTGGATCGCAGCCGCTCGCTACGTTTGGTTGAAGAAACACTGACCGCTGGTGTTTGGTCCATAGAGCATGCTGGCTAATTTGTCGTCTACGCGCCATCGCCATACAAGGCTGCATCTATCCGCGTGGTTAATGCATGCGCGGCAGGCGCTGAGAAAAAATCGAACTCCAAGCGCAGGCGGAATCCGCGGCGCACCGGGTCTGCAAATGTGCTCAGACCCGATGCGCCGGTCTGTGCCGGTCTACAAATGTTCTTTTCTTCGTACAAGTAATTGATCAATTCGATTAAGATGAGGCCTACCTTGTTCCCGGCATTGTCAGGGCTCTCTCGTTGCCTGAAGAGCGCACGAAGCACAGGGAAGTCATCGCAGAACGAAGATAAACAATCAGCAACTTGCACCGCAAAGGCTGCGATATGTGACTGGTTACGCTTTTGCGCCCAACAACACATGGCGGATCGAGCTTACTGTATCATCGACAGATGGCGCTGAACATTTTAAATATCCCCTATTCAAGAAGTTCTTATGTTTAAGTGTTCGTATTTACTTATTTCCGCGTTCTGCGACACGCTGTTACATCCTTCAGTTTAAATAAAGACGTCGCAGTTGCTTTCGAATACGCTTGGCTATTTTTGGCTACATTGATGGCCCTCAGTGCTATTTGGGGAATTTTTTTGGGTTGTTTTTCGGAATTTTTGGCTACTTTTTTTTACTTTTTGAACAGGCAACCTTGACAGTGAACTCTGTGGGTGGCGCTCCTTTGTCGTCTGCTACAGTTGCAGCCGCGCTTCGGCTGGTCGCGAAGCGCGAAAGAAGTCGCAAAATCTTGAAAATAGTCGCTTTCCTTCGTGCTAGAAGGAAAATGACGGGAATGATTTAGAATCAGATAAATGTCACCTGGCACATCAGACGGAGCGCCGTCTTTCATTCGCCTTCTCTTTAGATAAAGAATTGCCCGTTTCGATACAGCTTTCTCATGAGCGTCGATTGCTGAGATTCCACGATGGCTCGAGTACCACAAGTTGAGCTGTAGCGTATTTTTGAGCTGTGGCGAGGAACAAAATTAACGCGCATGCCAGTTAAGACAGTGAAGAGAATTCTAGAAGCGTACAAGGTCGACCGACGGGTAGAGGACGCTCCTCGGAAGCCACGGCGTCGAGCCACGGGCCATGAGGAAGACCTGGTCATCGTAGCTGCTTTGGCGGACAACCCTTGGTGTTCCGTCCAATAGATTAAGCTTAGCCTTGAAATGAACGCTTCGAAGAGCACTGTGTGAAGCGCCGCCTATACCAGGCAGGTCTGAAAAGCGGAACAGTGTCACACACAGGGTCCTCGTACGGACCGCCAACAAGCACAAGTGGCTTCAGTTTACCCTGCGCCACGCAGGCTCAATTCAGCAGGTTTGGAAGAAGGTCATCTTTACGGACGAGCCCACTTGCACGACCTGTTGGGGCCAGAAGACGCGCAGTTGGCGCCCTCACTGCACTTGGTAATATATTCCTGTACTATAAGTTAGCTTCTTGAAGGAATTTTTGTTTCAACCATAGATGGATACAAACTTGCCTGTGTTCCTCTGAGAGCCATAAAAAATATACAGTATCATTCAAAGAACACTCTGAGGCAGAGCCTATGACGGTAGAAAACATAGACAAACTGCTCTCAAGTAATTGATATTCGAAGAGTAGCTTCAAAAACGCATGGAGGATATTTTCTGGTAGTGATGTGTTGAAATGGTACCTAATATATACTAATGCGATCAACGACGACACATTGAATTAGGCTTCAGGGTTCTCTTATGCCACAAAGGTAACGAAACCATGAAGATCGGTATCATTTCTTATGCTAAGAGTTTTCTGAAGCCATTCTCCCTCCAAATTCGCAAACTAGTTTTTCAGACATTTGTTCGCCAGCAGCTGGAATAAGCCGGTCCAATATGGTCACCCCATCATAACAACTTAATCAGTTTATTATAATCAGTACAAAATAGGGCCGCTCAGTTAATCTCTCAAAACTATTCTTACAAATCCAGCATCTCACGAATAAAACATGATAGTTCACTTCCACTCCTCAGTACTCGCCGGGACTTTGCGCTCTTATCATTGCTTCACAAATACGTCTATGTTGGTAAAAAATCTCCCTTGCGGCTTGAAGTTTCCTCTTGCCCATCTGGCAGATTACATAATCACCACCGTTTCACTCGCATGTAGGAAGCACTCACGCATTCAACTCATCGGCGCTTCCTCGCGCTATTCGCCTGTGGAATGCACTTCCTGATTTCATTGTGTCCCTAAACAATCGCGATAAATTTCGTCAGGTCATCATTTCACATTGCTGAGCATAACCGCGACAAAATGTATTACGCCTTTTTTTCCGTTATGTGTGTTATTAGCTCTCTTACGTATGAGTTCGTTATTTATTTGCTCTTATGTTGTTTACTGTGCATTGCCTGCGCATGTGCAGAATGTATCTATTGATGTTCTCTCTAATCGTATTAATTATTTATAGCATTGAACTACTCCTTTTCTTTTTCTCCACTACAATTATTGTTAGCCAATATTTTAATGTGTTTAAAGAGGGATATGTGTGCTTTGAGCCATTTAATATTGCCACGTGTGCTAGAACGAACCGGCTATCTTCGCCACATGCTGTCTTGTGTGTATTGATAAAGACTGCCTTGGTTTTAGAGCGACGCCTTGTGCGATAAACTATCTTCGTGATCCTGCATCTTCGTGATCCTGCAGCAGTGCTCCAGGGACGTTATCCTCGGGATGGACTTCCTCAGCGAAAACGATGCGGTGATCAACTTGCAGTCTCGGTCTGTGACTGTCTACGGAGCGATCAGCGTCAGCGGAAGAAGACCAACCGTATGCGTCACGGAACGTTTGAACATGACGCTCGCCGATATGCTCTCAATGTACGTAGACGTCGAGCACAAGACCTGGGACCAGATTTTGCCACACGTAACATTCGCGTACAATACGGCACACCAGGAGACAACGCGGATGACTCCCTTCGAGCTTGTCTACGGCCGACAAGTCACCACCATGCTCGACGCCATGCTGCATCACGTTGACGACAATGACATTGACGTGGACGTTGCTGGAATTCTTCAACGCGCAGAAGAGGCCCGCCAGCTGGCCCGCATTCACATCAAGAGGCAACAACACGTCGACGCCCGTCATTACAACCGGAAACACCGCCACCAGCAGTACGCGCCTGGCGACCGTGTGATGGTATGGACACCCATCCGCCGCCGTGGTCTGAGCGAGCAGCTGCTTCGACGCTACTTTGGACCCTACAAGGTCACTCGACAACTGAGTTCACTTGTGTACGAGGTTGTCCCTGACGGAATGACACAACTTCAAGGACGTCGGGCGCGTCCGGAAACCGTCCACGTCGTACGCCTCAAGAGGTTCTACGATCGTTAGAAGCCTTACAACCTTCTTTTTTTTTCCTCGAACGGTCCCAGTTGCCTTGTTTTTTCTTTTTGTCTTTTTTTTCTCCCCCCCCTCCCCCCCCAACACCGGGACGATGTTTCTTCACGGGAGGGCAGTGCCACGCGTGCTAGAACGAACCGGCTATCTTCGCCACATGCTGTCTTGTGTGTATTGATAAAGACTGCCTTGGTTTTAGAGCGACGCTTTGTGCGATAAACGTGGCACTCGGGAATAAGTACTGCGCAGGCGCCGATCTCAAGCCGAGTGGGCGAGGAGGGCGTGTGAGCCGTTTATCGTTTTGTGTAGGACTCAACCCGGCAGTTGTTGCTGGGCGGCGTTTCCTTTCGGCTGGCTATCCGCGGCCGTGTGTTTCACAGTTTGGTTTTTCTTTCTTGTGGGCACAAGTTCGGTCAATAAAGAATTTCCCTGAGTTTAATTTACGTTGTGCCTGCTCTACTGCATTCTGCTTCTACTACGTGACAATATTGTAGGATAATATGTATTCATTATGTGTGATCGTTTATTATTTTTTTTGTGACACCCCGCTTACCTAATGCCGCTAACGAGGCCTGTAAGGACTCTTTAACTAAATAAATAAATAATACAACCACTTCTTGCATCGCCTGACATGGTGCTGAACAGATTCTACCAGGTGCTTCCTGGACCTCCGTTTTCTCGTACTTCCGCTACAGGCCAGAGCACGTCCAGCGGCTCGCTGCAAGTGGAAGGACCGTCGTAAGCGTGTGGGGCTGCATCACCAAGGACGGCTTCTGGTCTGTGGTCAGACTGGAAGGTAAATTCACGGCTCACATATACTGCGATATCATCGAGCAAATTGCACTACCTCATGGTGCGAATGGTGGTTCCCAGTGATATGACTTCGTGTTCCAGCATGACAACTCCCCCGTGCATACTGCAAAAAAAAAATGTTGTCACTTCTGCAGCGTCATCAAGTAGAAGTTATGAGCTGGCCACCACCACAGTCATCCGACTTGATCCCCATAGAGTACGTTTGGGGCACAATGAAGAAAGCGTTAGCAAGTGAATGCCTACATGGGCTCTCTGCGGACAGGCTATGGAATGCTGTCAAAGCCGAATGGAAGCGTCTGAAGGAAGATGTGTCATTTTGAGGAGCGTTGTGCGCATCCGTTCCTTCCAAATGGAGGCAGTGATCAAGGTAAACGGTGACATCACCCAGTATTGAACAACGTCCGCGGATTATGCTTTGGTTTTTCTCAAGCCCGAGAAGATGACGGGAGTTTCATAGAACCCATTTGATGCCATTGCCTAATAAAAAAAAATTGGGGGAACCTTAAGCTTCGCCTTTAAGAGTTGAACGCGATAGCGATATCCCGTCCCTACTGCGTACTTCAATCACTTAGTGCATACTATGTAATGGGTAGTATGGTTTAAACTACGAGAAATTATGCGCGGCAAATGTGGGAAATGTTTTCGAACTTGCTATGCACCCACTACGTGGTGTTAAGGGAATACGCGCAGTACGGTGTGTGCCGTTTGTAACGGGTGGCTGACTTTTAAACTATGGAATCGTTATGATAGTCACATATTCTGACGCCCGATGGCAATTTACGCTTGTACCACGCAATATTCCTGGGATATTACATGTTATATTGCGAAGCCTATATATAGGACGCTTGCATTTGCGAAGCATGGAAGTTATTTTCACTGCATTTCCAAGCAGAGGAAGTTATTTTCACAGTATATCCAAGCAGAGGCATTTCTGTGTGGTAGAACACCTGCTTGCCACGCAGACGAGCCAGGTTCGGTCCTCACTCGGACCCGAAAATTTTTATTATTTATTTTAGTTGCATCTTTCTCGATTTTTCGGTCAAGGACAAGATGATGATTTTTCGGTCACGGACAAGATGATGATTTTTCGCTCACAACCAACGATGCCGACTCCAACGTCGGAATTTCTGCGAAACGAGCTCTTTAACGCTATCGCGTTAAAAATTAGGAAGATCCCAAGTACCATGGGAATCGATGTTATGCGAAGCATCCGGAGGTAAGGTGACTGGGTTGTACTTCTTTTTATTGAGCGAAACGCTATGAAATGGCACTAAAGATATGTACAAATGTTGCACGCACATACATGTTGAACAGTCGCATATGTTTCATATAACCAGTTGTTTACAGATGTGTAACGATGCCTACAGAAACATGGGCATTGCCAACACCAGAAGCCGTAAGCTGATATGTAAAGTTTGTGCTTGCAAGGATGGTAGCCCTGGATAGTGCTACGTAAACCAGCTACAGTGGATGGTGCTTAATACACAACTGACTTTAACCGGACGTGACTCCATCGTCATAGGAGTACGTATGTAATGTTTATAAAATTAGATAGCCAGCACTGCAAAAACAATATACATTTCACCAATATTACGCCTGCATAGGGTGTTCTTCCAAAGCAGTTTCGAGACCTGACGTGGCTCTGTGGTAGAATGCTTGACTGCCACGCAGAATGCTTGGGTTCGATTCCTGCTGGGACACTGATTTCTATTCTTTGTATTCCTCGTGTCAACGCCGCCGATGTCCGTTTTTCATAACGCTGACGCCTTTAAATTACCAGTGTCAACGCCACCGATGTCAGTTTCTCTTAACGCTCTCGCATTTAAATTAGCAATGCCTGTTCTCGCCGTCCCTGGGTAGATATTAATTGTCAAAGTCCTGTGGCGCATACCCGCATTCCGCGGCCCGTGGTGTACAGGTATGAGCCACACGTGTCTGGAGAAATGAGTTTGACGACGTACGCGACGACATTTTCACGTTATTCATGTCATGACCAGCCAGACATATTCGTCAATACCTCTTACCCTCCCATACAAATTTTGGTCTACCCCAAGTTAAGGAGGCCATCACGAGAGCACCCAGACGTAGGCGGCTAGATAGATAGATAGATAGATAGATAGATAGATAGATACGTAAATAGAAACGCAAAAGTGCTTACAGTACGCAAAGAAACGCTTCGCATTTAAAAACCACCAGGCCTGCGTGGAACGCGCAGCACAGCGCCAGCTAAAGCCGGAAGAGCGGCCTTTCTAGAGTCTTTTTTAGTTATGAATCATCTTATGCCGAAGCTTACTCCGGTGGTGGTGGTGTGCGGCGTGACCACCCTTACTGCGCATGCGGAAGCCCTTTAAAAAAATAAAAATAAAAACCTCCTCTCCCCCTCGGTCACCTCTTGGCATCCCTCCCCGCGTCAACCACACTCTCACTGCGCATGCGTCTCCCCTCCTACGCTCCCCCCCCTCTCTCCTCTAGGCATTCCTGCCCGCGGCTTCCACACTCCCACTGCGCATGCGCGTCCCCCCCCCTCTCTCGCTTCGCGACGCCGACGCAGGCAGCGTCTGCTAGCGAGTTCCTTCGTTGAAAAAAAATTACACCATCTCCCGCTAAAGGGAACCATGTGTAGATGTGAAGCAGCGGGCGCTAACGCTTACACTGGCGGCGGCGTTCACGCAGGCGCTCATCGCAGCGTTGCGCAGGAGAGAAAACTGGGGAGGCGCAAAGCAGGCAGCGATGGAGCAGTGTTTCCTACTGGAACATGCCAATCGCTGCTAATGGGCAATGAGAGACAGAAGACTCCGACTGGACACAGAGACCCGCACTCCGCTTTTAGTTAACGCTCACGCTGCGAATTTTTATTGTTCAACAACGCACAGGAGAAGTCTCCCACCGGCACCACCTTGGAGGTCAAGATCCATTGCCATATATACGGGGTGGCCAGTGAACGGTTGTGCAGCGCGAGCAGTCGGTTTTTTCAACCAAGAAACTCGCTAGCAGACGCTGCCTGCGTCGGCGTCGCGAGGCGAGAGAGGGGGAGCGTAGGGGAGGAGAGAGAGGGGGGTGACACGCATGCGCAGTGGGAGTGTGAACGCCGTGGGCAGGCATGCGTAGAGGAGAGAGGGGGGAGCGTAGGAGAGAGAGGAGGGACGCGCATGCGCAGTGGGAGTGTAGACGCCGCGGGCAGGGAAGCCTAGAGGAGAGAGGGGGGGAGTGTAAGAGGAAAGAGAGGAGGGGGAGGCGCATGCGCAGTGAGGGGTGTGGTTGCCGCGGGGAGGATGCCTAGAGGAGAGAGGGGGAGAGGAGGTTTTTTATTATTTTTTTAAAGGGTTTGCGCATGCGCAGTAAGGGTGGGCACGCGGCACACCACCACCACCGGATTAAGCTTCGCCGTAAGATGCTTCACATCTAAAACAGACTGCTCGCGCTGCACAACCGTTCACTGGCCATCCCGTATATATGGCAACGGATCTTGACCTGCAAGGTGGTGCCGGTGGGAGATTTCTCTTGTGCGTTGTTGAACAATAAAAATTCGCAGCGTGCGCGTTAACTAAAAGCGGACTGCGGGTCTCTCTGTCCAGTCGGAGTCTTCTGTCTCTCATTGCCCATTAGCAGCGATTGGCAAGTTCCAGTAGGATTCACCACTCCATCACTGACTGCGTGCTTTGCGCCTCCCCAGTTTTTCTCTCCTGCGCAACGCTGCGATGAGCGCCAGCGTCAACGCCGCCGCCAGTGTAAGCGTTAGCGCCCGCTGCTTCACATCTACACATGGTTCCCTTTAGCGGGAGATGGTGTAATTTTTTTTAAACAATCTTGGGGCAACTACTACAAGCACACTTGCATGATACCACTATGCCTTAAGCCATCATAACTTTTCTGTGGTGGGGAATCGTCCACTATACCATTATTCGTCGTTCTTCGGAAAAGCGCGGTACCCGCTACGCACTTGTAACGCATCATCTGCACTTTGTTGAAGCTGCGGCTGACGACGAAGAATTATGCCTGAGGCTTTTGCGTAACGAACCACTCGTTACGCAATTCGCATTGCGTGATGCTTGGTTGTTACTTTACTGTTCTAAAAGATTTATTACACATGTTAACGCAATTCTTTACCCGACATGAAGCCTGCATAAGGTCAGTTTGCATCGGCGTTTCAAGCAGGGCACAATAATTACCGGTGTTGATTCCATGCATTAAAAACAAAACAAAAAATAATCGGCGTAGCTCAATCGTAGAGCACTGTGCTGCCACGTAAAAAAGCATGGGTTCGATTCCCATTCTGGCCTCGGTATTTTTTTTATTTAGTTTTTTCCTATTTAGCGCGATAGTGGTTACGGACACCGGGGGGCGGCGGCGGCGGCGGATACCTACGGCGCAGAATCGGCCATTGTCGTGATCTCAAAACAGCTTTCGCTGTAAAATGTAATAGCAAGCAGGAATCGGAGTGCGTACCCTGAAATGCATACCGCAATAACCAAGGTGTATTCTTCGACGGTAATAACCTGAAGCTTCCAAATACTTTTGCTTGCTTCTAATTTTAGCATCTATTTGTTCCTAAAGTCTCTACAACCTCAGGAGTGCAACACGTTACACGCACCAATATGTTTCCCAATCGTGTTTAACATTGCGAATACAATGAAACGCTAGTTAAAGGCGCTTGTCAATTTCTTGTTAAGTTTACGCACTGCTGTAGCTTGAATCATTATTACTGCACATGAAACGTGCACTCCACATGGAAAAATATTCTTTAAGATAGCTATGCTAGAAAGAGACGTCCTTAAAAAAAAGTCGTGCTTCTTTAATCAGAAAAAAAAATATCAGCGAGGTAGTATTTTTACAACGTCTAATTACCTTTCAGCTTGGCGACAGCTTTCCATCTTAGCGTGACCATGTAGTCCTCGGCCAACATTCAAGGCGCGTGGACGGCCGCGCTTCGCGACGAGCCGATGCGTGGCCGCAACCGTAGCAGACGACAAACGCGCCACTGCGCTCACTTGTCCTGCGCGTAAAGGGGTATTCACACTAGGGAGAAATCCTCGGGCGAGAAGTGAGCATTGCGGATCATGTGACAAAGACGTCACGGATTAGAGAGTAGGCGCGACCTCTCCGCGCCTCCTCGGAGGAGACGGGGATCTTTTCCCCGACAGGTCAAACTATCCTCCGGCGGTAGGGGGATATGGCGGTATTTCGTGCAGGTGTTTGGCCACAGTGTTTCACTTTCTTTGAGAGGGTGCGGCGGCGCGCTGGTGGTTTCGTTGTCTACAGCCGGTGAAACTGGCGGTACAATACACCAGAGTAGTCTGGTAACACTGGTCTCCCCCCTCCATTCGCTTCGTCCGTGTGAGCGGGGGGACATTCAGGGGGAATTCTCCTCGCGAGTTCACGTCACTAGGCTCCGCCTTTATCCCCCGAGGATTTCTCCCTCGTGTGAATACCCAAATAGTTGCCGCAGCCAACCGGCGGTGGCGCCGAGCAAAAGACACGCGCTCCAGTCGCGCGTTTCGACTGTACACAGAGAGAGCGGCCTGAGCAATTCTCTTTTAATGCCCACTGGCTGTTTATAATGCCTTGTGGTCGCAATATGTCGCTCGGATTTAGTATTTTCGTTCTATGGTGTTTCTTGAACACTATACGTGCGTGTGTTCATCCACATATCTTCTTAAAATATTGCGCTGTTTGTTTTCCCATGCCACGGAGGCGTGCATGATCGCGCAGCATACAAGCTTGCTATCCGGGCACGTGCCCACTCCCCCCCCCCCCGGAAATTTTTTTTTCGCCATGGTATACATAACGAAAAATGGCCTTTCAAGGAGGTGCCCTCCCTGAAACCAAGGAGGTGCCCCCCCCCCCCCCCGAAAAAATTTTTGGCAACGCCCCTGCCCGCGAGCAACGTAAAGGTGAGTAGGATGATCTGCCGAACAAACAGCTTCATCTATAGTACTGCTCCGTAACTCGCTCAGCGTTCGGAGCGCAAGCTGACCAAAGGGAGGACTAGAAAAATAAAGACGAAGGGATAAGGGTGTGTAAAGCCAAGAGCAGACGCAGCGTGTGGACAATACACTTCGGCGCGCACCGCCTTGCGAAACTTACAAACTGATGGCTTTGTGGATCTTTGTGATCAGTTCTCGTGCGGCGACAATGACTTACCGAGGACGCGCGCCGCACAGTCTGTGGCACTGCTTATACACTTCTATATACATAAATCCTTACTTTTGTCGATCTGCAACACCCACAAGCTAATGCTCTCCCGCGAGTGTGACGTCGGCCGCCTGTTTTAATATGCATATATGGTAATATATTGTTCTTTAGGTCTAGTTTATGTTGCAGGCAAAAAAAACTAAATTGCACGGAGAAATGCACGGAGAACCACGTCAAGTGTTAAGTGCTCGCCACCGAATTATTTGCCGCGGTGCAAATATTTTACGCATGCGCTCCGCGCACGCGTAAACAATTACCAGCACGCAGATACAAATCCTAATAGAGGAGCCGCGATATGCCGCTCTGTCTGCGCGGAGCGCGAGCATGTGCATTCTCCCCGCGCTTATTGCGAGGAATACAAAACTTCATCTCGGGAGGCTGTCTAAAGGTGCGCGTTTGAAGGCTGCTCTCTGCCAGATTCGTTGCGGATTCTGCAGCGGGTTGTCACGATATTGAATCATTGCAGCACAGAGATTTCCGCCGCGTTTACTTCTACAGACATTCTTCGCATTGAAAGTGAGTGGCGCAAACACACCAGTTGTGATCGTGTCGTCTTTGTGAGACAAAATCCGCCGCGCTCTGACGGCTCGCAAGCAGGATTTCCACATGGATGGTGCATATACAGTGACCGCTCAACTGCCATTCATGGACGATTGGAATATATAGGTAAGAACGTTAGGGATCTTTCACTCGTACTCCATGTCAGCAAACATTTACGATTTGCAACTGTTTCTTGTCTGCATGTCACATGTGTTGTGCTAAAGGTGCCTTAATGAAGCATTTTGTTTAGCGGAGGGCGATAACCACCCATGGAAGCAACAACTTCAAAACAAGTATATATATATATATATATATATATATATATATATATATATATATATATATATATATATATATATATATATATATATATATATATATATATCCGGCCTCATGTTCTTCTAAGCAGTTTTAAGGCCGGACGAGTGAATTCCTCAGAGATGCTGTGTTTCAACGTGTGCGTTTATTCTTCTTTTTTTCTGACAGTGTTGTGTTCCATACTTGTCACTTGCATCCTTGCTTATTTATATCTTCGCTTTCAATAACAAGTCCTCTCTTGAAAGGCAGTGCTTGCTCGCATATCTTTCCTGTGTAGTTTCTGCCGTGTCAAGCCGGTATTAGATTCCTCTATGGAATACCATGCGACAAGCCCAACGTTCTGTTCTTTTGAAGTACCATACTGTCACGATTACAACGCGAGAGAGAGAGAGAAACAACTTTATTTATCCCATCTTAAGGGAAAGGGGCTGCGGGAAGGTGAGGGATCCTACGCGCGGTAGGCCTCCTCTACCACCCCAGCCCACCTCAGGATAGCCTCCTGAAGTTTGGGGTTGGGGCTGCGCATGGCAGCCTCCCACAGCTCCAGACTATTTTATTGTTTACGAAAGCTCGGGAGAGGGAAGTGATTTTGACACTGCCACATAATGTGGTTAAGGTCCGCTTTCCTCACAGAAGAAAACTTGCAGTCTGAATTGGGGTACATTCCGGGGTAAATTTTGTGGCGTAAGGCAGGGGAGAGAAAAAGTTCGGGTTTGTAGTCTACGCCATAGAACCTCACGCCTGCGTGAGGACTGACGCAGTAAAGGCGGTAGGGTTCGGCGACCGAGGCGATAATGCCCGCAGATGTCGTGGTATGTCAGTAATCTTTCTTTAGATGTAAATTCAGGAGGGAGATTATTGGTTTCTGAAGCGCACCCAAGGCTAGCCTGCGCCGGATCGTTAAAGCTCGAGAGCTTGCGAGCTTTTTTGAGAAATTTCTAAAATCAGGACGCACCTCGCGTTATATTCTGGTTCATGATGCTCTCTTTCCATAATTTCACCCTTTAGATCGCCGCACCCGCTCACATTTCAACAAGGGTTTTGGTGGCGAGCTTCGAGTTGCCACTGTGCATTCTGTACCGTGTTTTCTGTTACGATTTATATATCTGTTAGTGGAGTATCAATGTGGCTGCGGTGTATTAATCCTAACTTAAAACAATACGATCGAAGCCGTAGTGCAGGTGCATTAAAACGACCGCACTTCTTTTCGCGTGGCGCACGACCCCGCCTTCCGTGGAAGCCTTGCCGTGTTCGATTGTGACGCGGACCCTCATGGATCATAGGGTTTAGGCTTGGGTGTGTTGGTAATCCATTTTTCCGTTTCAGTGCACTTGTTAACAAAACAGAGTACTGTAAAACTACACGGACACAGCTCGCGAGTGGACATAGCGCTGTGTCCGCGTCCTTCATCTGTCCTCTGTTTTTTTTAACATGTGCCCGAAAGTAGAATTCTGAATAATGTTTAACAAACACCACTGGTTGGTGTCATGTGGGAGGACGCCGATCTCGCTGAGAGGAGCAGAGGCGTCAGCTTGCGGGCTACTATTTCACTTTACAACGGTTCATCACAGTAATGGTGCTTATTCTTCTAGCTATAGCATCTGTCGCTCGTGCTCATGGTATGCCGTTTAGGTGAAGGTAAAGCTCAAATTTTTGTCAGCTATTTGCCGACTGATAATAAACTGCGTCTCAGAAGCAATGCATGATACATCAGAAGCGATGCATGCGTTGAATGAGCAAATCTATGTGTGTCGGGTTCCGATTTTTAGGTTTGTGTTTCAAAGAGAGTAAGTGCGGCGGTGTTACGGTGTTTAGTGAACATGAATATTCTATCCCCGTGCTGATGTGATTAAGCAGCCCTTAAGCATTTTTCAGTATTATTTTATCATTTACGCTGTTTGATACTTAATGACCTTAAATGTGTACAAGTGTGCTTATCCTGAGGTAGCGATTGTGCTGCCTGCACATAAGTGTGGATAGGGCTGTTCTTGTCAGTTTTGTTATGTGATGTGCCTTTTTTCTCTCTTATGAAACATGAAGCCGTAATTGTATCTGATGCATTTGTATTGAACGTCGCTGTTGCATTGTATCTAGGAGCTACGGCTCAGTCAAACTGTTCATGGCAGCGAGGCTCGGTTACTGTAAATCATATATGTAATATTTCAAAGGTTTATTAAGCCTCAATATTTATTACATAATTTCTTGGTAAAAATCATTTCAGCAGCTTTTCGAACATTATGCAGGTATCAGTTGCAAGGCAGTGTATGTTGGAAGGGCGTGAATCAAAGGCAGTCTCATTCTGCATTCCTTTCGTTCTACATGTGTACAGTAGTAGCTCATGATTAGTTATTCGAACGTGTTTTCTTTTAAATGCGAAGCATTTCTTCGCGAACTTCGGCAAGTTTGAGCGTATCTATCTATCTATCTATATATATATATATATATATATATATATATATATATATATATATATATATATATATATACGCCTCTAAAAAACTGTTTATTGGTGACGTTTCGATCGGAGACCGATATATATATATATATATATATATATATATATATATATATATATATATATATATATATATATATATATATATATATATATATATATATATATATATACATGTATATCTAGCCGCCTACGACTTCGCGCTCTCCTGGCCGTATCCTTTACGGGATTTATACCAAGATCGGTACGGCATAACATGACTATATGACGAATACGAATGACTCGTCATATCATGAAAATCATGAATATCTTGTCATGATAATCATGATTTACACGACATGGCCGCAGTACTCCCGAGGCCGTTTTCTTAACTTGATGTATCCAAAAATCGGTGCGATGAGATATTTTTTGCCTGACCAACAAGATTATAGATGGTAATATGAAAATCATGACCTGCATGTCATGTACAACATGATTTACATGTCACGCTTAAGGTGCGCTGACTGCCATTTCGCTAGCTTGATATACACCGAATTTGGTATTTCGTGACGTGCTGTGTGACAAACATCAATGCCAAGTGGTCATATGGAAGTCATGACATGTCATGAGCAACATATGACTTGCATGCCACGCTCATGGCAGGCTCGCGGCCATTTCGTTAGCTTGATATACACCATATTTGGTATTGCGTGACGTTACTGTATACCGAACACAAATGACAAGTGGTAATATGCAAATCATGACATGTCATGTGCAACATGACTTGCATTGATGTCCATGGTGCGCTCGCGGCCGTTTCGCTAGCTTGATATACACCAAATTTGGTATTGCGTGACGTGACTGTATGACGAACATGAATGACTAGTTGTAATATGGAAATCATGACATATTATGTGTGACATGACTTGCATGCCACGCTCATCGCACGCTCGCGGGCGTTTCGCTAGCTTGATATACACCAGATTCGGTATTGCGTGACGTTACTGTATAACGAACATAACTGACAAATGGTAATATGCAAATCATGACATGTCATGTGCAACATGAGTTGCATTCATGCCCAGGGCGCGCTAGCGGCCGTTTCCATAGCTTGCTATACGCGGAAATTGGAATTGCGAACGTGACTATAAGCGAACATAAGTGGCAGGTTTACCACCTGCCACTTATGTTCGCTATATAGCAAATATATGCAAATATTGGCATGCATGTGATCTGCAATGCGATTTACATGCCACGCTCACGGTGCGCTTGCGTCCAGTTCGCTAGATTGATATACATCAGATTTGGTATTGCGTGACGTGACTGTAGGACGAACATAAATGACAGGTCCCAACAAGTAAACCATGACATGCATATTATGTACATCATGATTTGCTCCTTGCTGGCTCCTTCGCGTTACATCGATTCCCGCAATGCGTGGGATCTGACGGTTTTTTTTAGCCATTACCACTGGAGCGACCAGTTATTTACACGATATGAAATATATTGTTTACTCGGCAAACTACGCTACTTGAAAGCCTTAGAAGCTCAGTAATTTTTAATGCATTTTGGGGCATCTTTTTACAGTTTGTTTCATTTGCAGACAAAAATATATTGTGATTTTCCCTGTTTATTGAAAAAAAAGATTACTCGTTGGCTGTTCTGTAACCGAACGTTAGGAGGGGTTTGCAGATGCCACTTTCACTGCAAAAATTTTATTGCAGAGGTTGGTTTCGTACTTTCGTCCATTTATCTTTTTTTTCTTTTCCTTTAACTGACCGTAGAAAGAGAACGTGGTTCTCAAACGGACATATCTATTAAGCGTACAAAAGTTCTGGTGAAGGCATCTTTTTTTGCAATCCGACGTCAACATGCAGTGACAGTGATGCCGACGTATATGCTACGTAAAGAACTGATGAAGGTGTCCAACACATCTATATTGTGTTGGACACCCCATGTAGGCGATGTGCGATAGTTATCACAGCTTGTGACGGGCAGCACGGCATTCAGAAAACACAACTGGGTGTGTTCAGATAAAAACGTCTGTGCATGTCCGCCGACCCCCTTTTAATTTCGCCGAAAAAAATATATTTTGTTTTTCGACTCCCCAGGACCACAAAACCACTTTTGGTTTCGCGAGAAAAAAAATTCACCTTCTTTAAAAAAAATTCACAAGTCTCCACTGAGCCGCCACCGCCTCTTTCGAATTTCGTGAAAATGAGATTTCGATGAAACGCTACAAAAACACTATTGTAGCTGTAAATCCGAAAAATTTTCTCCACATACTACGGATAGTTTTTGTAGAGAAAAAATTATTACTTTGCAGTTTTAATGTTGTTATGTTAAGAAAAAAAAATCGCGAAATCTACACAAAGCTCAATAATGCTTACATTTAAGATTTTTTTCCTCCGCAAGTATAAACGCCAGACTTCTCAAAGTTTTTAAAAACATTGACATATGTTTGGTGAACACGTGTGCTGAACGAAATACCTGAGAGTGGCTTCAAACATTAACCAGAAATGTTCAACTGAGGAAATGTCTCTCAAAATGCAATATTTTGAAGATAATTTTAAAAAGAACACCATCTTCGATTTTCTTTAAACTCTCCAGAATTAAAGCCAGGCACGTGTTCTAACTTAATCTGCAAAAACATGTTGCATTATTTTTGTGAGGTCGGAACTACGAAGCACGAAAAGTGGCCAAATTGACGTGTAGTGAGTAACCACAACATTGACGAAGCATGGAGCAATAGTTGCCATTATCGTTATTTTTAGGTCGCGAATGTCTTCTGTGGATTGACGGATTGTCAGGAATCAAACAGGAACAGTTGGTTTTGAAGAGGAAATTATTACTACATTTTTTTACGCAAATCACAAAAACTTCTACACGGGTCCCAGCCACGGAGCATGCCGCGATAATGAGTCGTACTCTTCGCAGGAATCGCTTTCAAAATTTTTCGCGCATGTGAGCCTGCGTGCGCCATCATAATGGAGGTGGCTAGAGAGGATCCACCGCTGGATATTTATCACTTCCCATGGCACGTCAGTAATGTGATAACGCAGACGGTGCGTGTCGGCACAAGCGGCGCTTCTGCAGCACGACTGCGCTCACCCGCTCCCTAAAAAAAATAAAGAACATAAACAAGAAACAGCTCAACTCGCTTAAGAAAGGTCGAAGTAATAAGAGAACGTCGGCTTTCACTTCCGTTCGTCGTCGACAACCCGGCAGTCCTCTGCTGGTGAACGAACGTGAGTACGCGTGCGTGATAGCGAGCTTCTTGGTTGAAAAAACCGACTGCTCGCGCTGCACAACCGTTCACTGGCCACCCCGTATAAATGGCAATGGATCTTGACCTCCAAGGGGGTGCCGGTGGGAGATTTCTCCTGTGCGTTGTTGAACAATAAAAATTCGCAGCGTGCGCGATAACTAAAAGCGGAGTGCGGGTCTCTGTGTTCAGTCGGAGTCTTTTGTCTCTCATTGCCCATTAGCAGCGATTGGCATGTTCCAGTTGGAAACACTGCTCCATCACTGCCTGCTTTGCGCCTCCCCAGTTTTTCTCTCCTGCGCAACGCTGCGATGAGCGCCAGCGTCAACGCCGCCGCCAGTGTAAGCGTTAGCGCCCGTTGCTTCACATCTACACATGGTTCCCTTTAGCGGGAGATGGTGTAATTTTTATTAAATGCGAAGCATTTCTAAGCGAACTTCGGCGACTTTGAGCGTATCTATCTATCTATCTATCTATCTATCTATCTATCTATCTATCTATCTATCTATCTATCTATCTATCTATCTATCTATCTATATATCTATCTATCTATCTATCTATCTATCTATCTAGCTATCTATCTGTCTATCTATCTATCTATCTATCTATCTATCTATCTATCTAGCCGCCTATGACTTTGTGCTCTCCTAACCGTATTGTTAATGGCATTTACACCAAAATTGGTATGGCATAACATGACTATATGACGAACATTAACGAGTCGTCATATCATGAAAATCATGAATAACGTGTCATGAAAAGTATGATTTACACGCCATGGCCATAGTGCTCCTGAGACTGTTTTCTTAACTTGATATGTCCAAAAATTGGTACGATGAGACATTTCTGCATGACCAACATATATGAAAGGTGCTAATATGAAAATCATGATATGCATGTCATGTACAACATGATTTACATGCCACGCTCATGGCGCGCTGACGGCCGTTTCGCTAGCTTCATATACACCAAATTTGGTATTGCGTGACGTAACTGTATGACGAACATAAATACCAAGTGGTAATATGGAAACCATGACATGACATGTGCAACATGACTTGCATGCCACGCTCATGACACTCTCGTTACCGTTTCGCTTGCTTGATATACACCAAATTGGATATTGCGTGACGTGACTGTATGACGAACATAAATACCAAGTGGTAATATGGAAATCATGATATGTCATGTGCAACATGACTTGCATGCCACGCTCATGACACTCTCGTGGCCGTTTCGCTAGCTTGATATGCAGCAAACTTCGTATTGAGGGACGGGACTGTATGACGAGCATAAATGACAAGTGGTAATATGGAAACCATGACATGTCATGTGCAGCATGACTTGCATGCCACACTCATGGTACTCTCGTGGCCGTTTCGCCAGCTCGATATACACCAAATTTTAAGGTGAAAGCTTTTAATGTCCCATGCTCACGTCCGCCCGTCCGTCCCTCCAGCCGTGCCCTGGCACAGTGCCAGGTGGGTGCCGGGGCGCGCTAAACGGACGCCGGTCGCGTTGGACTCTACAGCGCTCGCGCTTTGCTTGCGTAGCGTCGCTGTGCCCAGCGTCTCTAATCATGCAAGGAGGGAGACGCGCGCATCACGTTCCATTCTGACCGACCCCGTCTAGTCTGCACAGGCGTTCGAGAGAGAGAGAGAGAGGAAAAACTTTTTATTTTCATTGAAGAATGTCGGGTGGGGCTCTCAGTCCAGAGCTCCAACAGCAGCTGCCGCGTCCCGTGCCCGACGGACCAGCGCCCGCTGGCCACTCGGGCTTTCGTCACGCAGCATGGCCTCCCAGTCTTGCAGGGTTGGAATAGGGGAGGAGATGCGAGAAGGCCTGGCAGGCGGACGCTGACATTCCAGCGTTACGTGAAATAACGTTGGGACCGCTCCGCAGCCAGGACATTTGTCAGGGTAAGAAGTAGGATGGAGGATGTGGAGGAAATATAGGTTAGGGAATGTGTTGGCCTGTAGTTGACGCACCGCGGTTGCATCCTCTCGGGTCAGCGTGTGGTGTGGTGGAGGATACCGAAGACGTTCTCGTCTATAGTATTCGAGAGTGTCTCGATATCCTAAAAGTTCCGTGTTTGTCTCCTCCTCATCTGGGTTGGACAGCTCTTCCTCCGGTTCCCGGTTAGTGAGTGCTCGGGTAGCTGCATGTGCGCAGTCATGACCAGGGAGAGAGGCGTGCCCAGGGGTCCAGACAAGTCGGAAGTTATGTGGTGTGTGGAATGCAGTGTTCAAAATTCGGTGTGTGTGTTGTGAGACGATACCGCGTGTGAAGGCTCGGCAGGCATCCTGTGAATCTGTAAAGATTAGAATAATATCTTTGTGAGGAAGGGTTATGGCAGCGTGGGAAATCGCCAGAGCGACGGCGCACTCTTCGCCCTCTGATATTTTCTTCGTAGGCACGCTAATTCAGGCTACGATATCGTGATCATTGGTCACGACTGCTCCAACTGCAAAACTGCGGGAGTGGTGTCTAGCGGCGTCGGAATATAAGAGAGTGTTTGGGGGAGACTGATCGATGAGGCGCATGAGATTTTTCACCCTTGCCCGCCTGCGCTGAGCGTTACGATCAGGGTGCATGTTGCGCGGAAGTGGCGCGATTGTAATCCGTGCTCGGAGCTCACTGGGTAGCTGTTTCTCTGGTGTGTTGTATCTGTATCGGTTCGGAGGATACCCTAGCCTGACGAGTAGCCGCTCTCCCACTTGGGTATTCCGGAGTCTTCGTATCTGACTATTGCGCTGTGCTTCGGTTATTTCCCTTAGGTTTTTGTGCACTCCCATGGCTAGGAGACGCTCGGTGGATGCGTACATGGGTAGTCCAAGCGCTGTTTCGACGGCTCTGCGGAGGAGGATATCCAGTCTTCTTTCTTGTGCAAGCGTTAGGGTTTGATAAGGGACGTGGTAGGTGACGTGGCTTACTATGCAGGCATTCACTATACGTAGAATGTCTTGCTCCTGAAGTCCATGCCTTCGGTTTGTAATGCGGCGGATCATATGCGTGATTTGAGAAATTTGCTGTTCTAATATTTTCATTGTGTGCGTTGCCTTGAGATCAGCTTGAATATAGAGGCCAAGAACGCGGAGTTTCTGTACGCAAGGAACTATATGGTCCTCTAAAGTGACTGTGATTTGAGGGCTGTTGTCGCGATTCCGCTGGGGACTACGAATGATCAGAAGTTCGGACTTTTCCGCAGAACACGTTAGACCGCCTGCGCGTGCGTATGCCTGAACTGTATTTACTGCTTCTTGGAGAGCGTCTTGTATTTGTCCATCTGAGCCTTTGGTCACCCAGATAGTGACGTCGTCAGCGTACAAAGCATGTCGCAGACTTGGAATGGTGGTCAGTAGAGGCGGTAATTTAGCCATGGCGATGTTGAAAAGTGTCAGGGACAACACCGAACCTTGTGGGGTGCCTTTGCCCGCGAGCTTGATGATGTCACTGCGAAGAGAGCCTAATCCTATGGTTGCCGTTCGGTTTGTTAGAAGGGCCTTCACATAGTCGTAAACTCGTCGTCCGCACCGCGTCGACGCGAGATTATCCAGTATGAGGTCATGCGAGACGTTGTCAAATGCACCGCGGATGTCTAAGGCAAGCAGAGCTCTAGTTTGCGCAGAACTGGGCTTGTCCATTACTTCCTCTTTTTAATTGGAGAAGTATGTCTTGCGTGGACAGATGGGCCCGATACCCAAACAGCGTGTCTGGAAAAAATCCCTGGGCCTCAAGGTATGGTTGGAGTCTTTGGAGGACAACGTGCTCCATTAATTTACCAAGACAAGACGTTAACGAGATTGGTCGTAGGTGTCCGAGTTCTAGGGGTTTGCCGGGCTTAGGAATGAGTGTTATTTCGGCATGTCTCCATTCCTGGGGTAACGTTCCGGATTTCCAATGAGTGTTATAAAATTCTGTGAGCTGTTGTAGGTCTTCGTCGTTGAGGTTCCAAATGAGAGAATATTGGATGTTGTCTTTCCCTGGTGCTGTGTTGCGCTGTATATTCAGAAGAGCAGTTCGAACTTCGTGCACAGTGATATCCCCATCCAGAGGTGTTGATTCTGTATATGGGTAGTTTTTATATTTTGGTTGAGGGCCTGCAGCGATCCACTTGTCTTGAAGCGTCTGTAAGACGCTGTTGTCGTCCCCATCGTTTTGGATGGCACTGCTTGTGTAGGACTTGGTACTTTTCGGGTCAATAAGAGCCCGTAGTATTGCCCACGTGCGCGCAGTGCTTAGCGTTCCATTAAGTGACTTACAGAAGTTGTGCCAATTGTTCCTCGTGAGCTCTGTGGCGTATTGTTCGGCTTGCGACGTGAGTTGAGCAATGCGAAGTCTAAGCTTGCGATTGTGTCTCTGCTTACGCCAGCGTTTTATGAGGCTTCTGCGCGCTTCCCACAGGTGTAGAAGGTGCCTGTCTACATCTGGAATTACGGTTGTAGTGCTTATCCGCTTGGTTGCTTTTTCAAGGTCAGCGTGCAGACACTGTAGCCATTCACTTAACGGTGTCCCAGTGTGGTCGGTTTGAGCGCGCTGCTTCCTAAATGTGTCCCAATTAGTGAGACTGATCTTTCGCTCTGGAGCTCGGGGGTTGGAGATATGCAGTGTAGTAAAAACGATACAATGATCACTACCTAACGATTCATGTAGATTTGACCAGTTATAATTGCTAACTCCCCTAACAAAGGTTAGGTCAGGGCACGTATCTCTGGTCGCGCTGATTCCTCTTCTGGTTGGCTCTTGCGGATCTGTGAGTAGTGTAAATCTGTGATTGCATATGAGGCGTTCTAGCTTGGTACCTTTACGTGTGGCCGATAGGTATCCCCATGACGTGTGTGGGACATTAAAATCGCCAACCACTACAACCTGTTCCCCTAGCTTGCGCGTTTCCGCTATAAGGTACCCGAAGTCATCCCTCCTAGATTTAGGGGAGCTATAGATGTTCAGTATAAATAAGCTCTGCTGACTGCGTTTCTGAGGAACAATTTCAACAAGCACATGTGGAATGAATGACGACAGTGTGTGTTCTATAGTTGTCAAGCGTTTGGATACTAGTATTGCGACAAGTGATGGTGTTTGGTGATCTGTGTATGAATGAAACCCCGAGAGGGTAGGTGTGCAGTGCGTCTCCTGCAGAGCCACAATATCCGGGGGGTTCGCGAAAGTGGCAGTGTACTGTTGCAGGGAGCTCCGCTTTCGTCGAAACCCCCCTGCAGTTCCACTGCCACATGATGAAGGCAGGACTAAGACGTTGCAGGGGGTCCATCTTGCTCTTTGTGGACCGTGTTCTGAATTAAGAGTGGTGGGCGAATGTACGGGTGTGGTCGCTTGGTCAGGCCCTTGGTGTTTGAAGCAAGTGCGAGTGAGTCTTGGGGCCCTGTACTAAACGACGCGAAGCTCTCTTGTATGTGCTGCTTTATCTCTGTAACAAGTGATTGTGTATGGGCCTTTAACATATCCCTGAGTTCTGCACGGAAATCATTAATTGCCTGAGTGATCATGCTGGTCACTTCAGCCTTAAGCGAGTCCCCTCAGTGTTGTGAGGGCATCTGGCAGCTCTTGCTTTGTGCAGTTATGTGCGTTTGAGGTGGGAGTTACGTTGGGGTGAGTGTGTGATCAGGGTGATTGGGAGGATAGAGGTAAAGGAGAGTTCCGCCTGGGAGGCCCTGCTGCCCAACTCACCTTAGCCGGAGACTTCCCCCTGCTCTTGGATTGGCTGCGCCTCGTTCTGGACCTGGATCGGTGTCCCTTGGGTGGTGATGCAGGTGGTGGTACCAACGCCTTCGCCTCCAATGCCTTCTTGACGTATTGTTTGTTTGGAGGTTTCTGTTCTCTCGCGGGGCACTTGGGGTGCGTAGCTGGGTGGTCACCTTTGCAGTGGAAGCATTGAGTCGTGCAGCTATGCTCCGGCGCTGGTGTCTGAACTCCACATGCTTGACATCGGCGTTCAGTCGGGGTTGGACATACGTCTGCCCGATGTCCAAATGCAAGGCAGATCGTGCAAACTTGTTTGCGAGGTCGGTGAACGTAGCATCTGTATTCCGCACGATAGTGGTAGACAACGTGGAACCTGAAGGCCTGCAAAAGTTATCAACGCCGTGTTCGTGGAGCCCATCATCCGGGCGTGCAGGACTTCGGCGTGGGGTGCGTAGATGTTGTCGAGGAGTTCGGTAGGCGAGGTATTCTTCTCGGGACCGATGATGACACTTTGCAAGAATTGTCTGGTGCGGCTATATAAGCTTGCATTTCATATCGCTGCGATCCAAGATTTAGCTCAGTGACGGCTTGTAACTTTGTAGCAATGGTTTCGTCTGGTGTGCTCGCAATTGCTATGTTGCGTTCCGCATGTATGCGAAAGAGGAGCTTGTTGACTGTTTCTCCCGGCAGCCCAGCAGCCATGCTGGTGGCGCGTGCCACCAGGTGTTGTGCCCATTCACTCAGGCGAAGGCCTCCTTGTGGTCGGAAGACCACCCTTAAGTCATCCACAGGTAGGGGGGTGGCCGTGGGGTCACTTGATTTTTGGCAGGCAAGGGCTCGGGCGCAGAATTCATTGTGGTCTTTGGCTTGCGTCGGCTGGTAGTAGTGAACCAAGAACCATCGTCCGGGTCCACGGGATATTCGTTGGAGTCGGCAGCGTCCATTGCTGCTGAGTCGATGGTAGGAACTGTAGAAGTCATGTCGAAGTAGCGAAAATCGGGCACACGCCGAATGTCAATGCGGCGCGATTGGCGTTCACACGAACGCGGCCAAGCGCCGAAAGTTGCAGCGGCTGCGGCGCGGTGTCACGAAGACGCCGTTGTCTCGGTCATGCTCGATCACCGGAAAGATGTTCGGCAGGGTGCCTTCACGTTTCGGAAAACTTGAAATTGTCCGAGCAGTCAAAGTCCTCACCGGAAAAGTCCCAAGTAGGTACAGTCGATGCAGGCCTGTTGCGGAACGCCGGCCTTCGATAAGTATGGCGCCGCCAGAAAAGACGGAGCCGCGAGACACACCCAACAAATGCCTTTAATGGCGACAATGGAACACTTATCGAAGGCCGGCGTTCCGCAACATATGGTGCCGAAACCCCACGGGACAACGAGCGGCTCCCAACGACGTGGAGAACGAGCGACGGCAATTATGAGTTTCTACTAGAAACAGCAGCCGAAGCAACCTCATCCTCATCAGAACCGCACCCAGGGAAGCAACGAGGGGAACCGGCTACCTTACGAGCAAGTAAGCCGTGATACAAACGAAACATGGATCGCCTTAAAGCCAAGCGTGCTGCTAGACGCGCCCAATCAACGAGAGTGATAAACGAGGCGACGACGTTGTTGCAAAGTGACTTCAACGACCGAACGACGATCAGCAAGGTTATCGACAAGCTCGTGGCAAGCCGAGACGAGCTTCGGAAGATTAATGCCGAACTCGAGGACGTGATTCCTGTCGAGGAACTTGAGACGGAGTACGAGTCTGCGGCGCATTACGACGACCAGACACTTGAGGCCCTGACGCGGCTACGATGCCGGCTGGAAGATCTCAGCATCGGTAACACGAGAAAAACTTCTGCTTCGACGACACACCACACGCCACCTGCCCAAATGACAGCGGCGTCCCAGAGCTTCGGACCTCGTCTCCCAACGCTGACTATCAAGCCGTTTCATGGGGACGTGTGCCAGTGGACTTCGTTCTGGGAGCAATTCAACGGAGCCGTCCACAAGAATCCGACTCTGAGCACCACGGATAAATTTCATTACCTCCACAATTACCTGGTAGGTGAAGCCGCAGCTGCAATTGCCGGGCTACCAACGACGGAAGCGTGTTATGAGAGTGCCATCCAGCTACTGAAGCAGAGGTTCGGGGACAAGAGCAGGATTGTACAGCAGCACTTCAGAGCGCTTCGTGAACTACAGCCGGCGACGACTCCATCGGACACGAGGGGGTTGCGCAAGCTTTACGACGCAGTCCAGCTGAATATCCGCTGCCTCAACGTCCTAGACGTTCCAACCAGCAGTTTTTCAGCGATGCTCTACGACATCATGCTTCAATCCTTGCCACAAGAAATCGTCGTCGCGTTCCACCGCCACAGACGTCTCCAGGATGAAGCACAGGGCTTGGAAACATCTGCTTCAGGGGAGGCAACCACAACGTATTGCAAGAAACTTGAACAGCTCTTACGGTACACACAGATAGAGCTCGAAACGAGAGAGCAGTGTGCTCCATCGACGTCCTGTATCAAAAACAGCGGCAACCACGCAAAGCATGTGCCGTCGTCATCCGTCCTACAGGCATCGGGAGAATAGAAGCAAGTACGCCACAAATGCTTCTTTTGCAAGTCTACGGAACATGAAAGCGAAGCATGCAGCGATACCTTGACCATACCAGAGAAAAAGAACCGGCTGGCCAAATTTATGCGGCGCTATCGATGTACCATGAAGGGTCACCGCGCGAACGAGTGCCGCCGGAGGTTGGTGTGCGCGACCTCCAACGGCAGACATGCTACAATGATGTGTGACCCGGCTTATCGTGCAACGAGAAGTGAGAAATCATCCAACGTCGTCTCTGAAGCTCCCAAGCCCACGAAAGCAGAGTGCCCGCGGTCGACTGCAGTTACAAACTGTCAAATGGACGACGCCGTCAGTTTGCAGACCTTCCATTCTTGGATCGTCGGTGACAACGAGACGTCTTACGTCAGAGGAATATTAGACGGAGGCAGTCAGCGAACGTTCATCAAAGATCTGGCGAGCAGGTTGGGTCTGAAGATCATTCGGGAGGCTTGCCTGTCAGTGAACACGTTTGCATCAGACACCCCCTCGCGTGCAAGAAAATGCAAGGTCGTGGAGGTTCGCGTACGCAGCCAATTTGATGACAACGAACACATCATCGAAGCCATATCCATGCCGGTAATTTGCAACGACATCCCTGCCACAGCCATGGAATGCTCCTTCGCAGAGAAATTGAGAGAGCAAAGTTACCGACTGGCAGACGACCGAACTGTGCCTCGAGGTTGTGGCGAGAAAGGCATTAGCCTACTGATAGGATCCGATCAACTTTGGAAGATTGTTAGCGGCGAAATCATACGCAGCACAGACGTACAAGGATTGGTCGCAGTCAAGACCACTCTCGGCTGGACGCTACAAGGACCTGTCACGAAAACTACCTTCAGCGAAGGAGCATCCGAAGTGATGATCTGCGTCCTGCGAGTGCAATTTGAAGAAACTAAAGGATTAGAGCAAAGCGTACTGGAGTCGCTTTCGACGTTGGATTCTATAGGAATTGCGCCAAAGGAAGCAACTCGCAGGCACGCTGACGCCTTGTCTATTTTCCAGAGTAAAGTCGGAAAGATTAGAAAGCGGTACCAAGTAGCCGTGCCACGTAAAGACCGGGACATCGAGATGCCACAAGACGACAGCGTCGCAATTACTCGCTTACAAAATGTGGTTGAACGTATCTCGAAGCCCGAAGGAGTGACCGAAAGATACGAGACAGCGTTTCGTCCAGACATTCCTTCCGTCCATGCTAAAGTTGGACCTGACAAGAAATCAGTGGATGGCCCTGCGTACTACAGGAGACACAAGGAAGTCATTCGAGAGGACTCGCTTACGACCAGGCTCGGCGTGGTGTTTAATGCATCCTCTCACGCCAAAGAAGAAGGCTATCGGTACAGTTTCCTTGAAACTGGGCGCATCACAGCATGGGTGCAATGTTTCGTCTCGAACGTTAAGTTCAATATTAAAAAAGATGGAGCCATTTCTATTGAAGAAATATTGTCAGCCGGGAGATTTTGGATACGACAAGTTCAACCTCAATCGTTTTCCGACGAGAGGACTGGGCTACTAGAAAGACAAGGTTCGACCAGTAACTCATGGGTAAAGCAACCATACTCATTTATCGACGAGAACGGACTTCTACGCGTCGGCGGAAGGCTGCAAAACCTCAACGACAGCCGGGAAGTAAAGCATCCTTACCTACTTCCAAGTCGACACCATTTTACTGAACTGGTAATTTCCGATGCCCACAAGCGAGTCATGCACGGAGGAGTAACGGCGACAGTACACAACGTACGCGAACGCTTCTGGGTACCAAGAGCTCGACAAGCGGCAAAGTCTTCAAGACGCCAGTGCAAAAGCCACATCGTCCAGAGCCAGATGTGACCGCATTTGAGGCCCCGGAGGATGTCGGACATCAGCAAAAGACGACAAAGAAGAATTCATCGTGGGTTGCTGTCTCCGCAGCTAGCGCGAAGAAGTGCGTGCACCACTATCACCATCATGTACATTTAGTGTTCCATTGTCGCCATTAAAGGCATTTGTTGGGTGTGTCTCGCGGCTCCGTCTTTCTGGCGGCGCCATACTTATCGAAGGCCGGCGTTCCGCAACAGGCCTGTCTCCACGTTGGTTTGGTTGTAGTTGCAACAGCGCAGGGCAAAGAGTACGAGGTACACTGCCGGCGTTCGAGGAACACACTTTGGAATTGACACACTGTATGTCAATTTAAACGCTGGAACGCGGATGGCATCTGCACGATGCGCAGAGCGCGAGAATACTAACGCATGCGAAACGGAGGCAGATTGGTCTCGCGTCTCGCTGCGATTCGATGTAAAAAATTAAGCGAACATAAGTGGCAGGTGGTAACATGAAAATCTTGGCATGCATGTCATCTACAATGCCATTTACATGCCACGCTCATGGTGCGCTTGCGTCCAGCTCGCCAGCTTGATATACACCAAAATTTGTATTGCGCGACGTCACTGTATGACGAACACAAATGACAGGTCCTAACATGTAAATAATGATATCCATATTATGTAGAGCATGAATTGCTCCTTGCTGGCTGCTTCGCATCACATCGATTCCCACAGTGCGTGGGATCTGCAGGTTTGAAATGCGAAGCATTGCTTAGCCAACTTCGGCGAGTTTGAGCGTATCTATCTATCTATCTATCTATCTAGCCGCCTACGACATTGTGCTCTCCTAGCCGTATCGTTAATGGGATTTATACCAAAATTGGTATGGTATAACATGAGTGTATGAATGACTTATCATGTCATGAAAATCATGACTAACTTGTCATGGAAAACATGATTTACACGCCATGGCCGTAGTTCCCCTAAGGCTGTTTTCTTAACTTGATATATCCAAAAATTGGTACGATGACACATTTCTGCATGAACAACGTAAGTGACAGGTGGTATATAAAAAGCACGACGTGCATGTCATGTATAACATTATTTTCATGCCATGCTTATGATGCGCTGACGGCCGTTTCGCTAGCTTGATATACACCAAATTTGGTATTGCGTGACGTGATTGTATAGCGAAACTAAATGTCAAGTGGTAATAAGGAAATCATGACATGTCATGTTCAACATGACTTGCATGTCATGCTCATTGCACGCTCGCGGCCGTTTTTCTAGCTGGATATACACCAAATTTGGTATTGCGCGACGTGACTGTATGATGAACATAAATGACAAGTGATGATACGGAAATTATGACTTGCCATGGGCAACATGACTTGCATGCCACGCTTATGGCACGTTAGCGGACGTTTCACTAGCTTGATATACACCAAAATTGGTATTGCGGGACGTCACTGTATAACGAACATAGGTGGCAGGTCGTAACATGAAAGTCTTGGCATGCATGTCGTCTACAACGCTATTTACATGCCACGCTCATGGTGCGCTTGCGTCCAGTTCGCTAGCTTAATATACTCCAAAATTCGAATTGCGCGACGTGACTGCATAACGAACATAAATGACAGGTCCTAACATGTAAATCATGGTATGCATATTATGTACAGGATGATTTGCTCCTGGCTGGCTGCTTCGCATTACGTCGATTCCGACAGTGCGTGAGATCTGCCGGTTTTTTTTTCTTTAGCCATCTCTCGGTTATTGCGACCAAGCAACACCGGAATGAACGGACGGCCCATATAACGACGAGTAGCGTCATACACGCGTAAATGAGCACGAAGGCACATGACAACGCACAAGAGTGACGTCAGCTCAAGGCATACGTACACGGAAAAAAATTAAATAGGGCATAGACAAAATTTTCCTTGGCGTCATGTGAACTTTCAGCGTCTGCAATCACGGCCGGTTTTTCTTGAATAACGGTCCGACGTAATATCAGCACTAACACTTAATATGTGCATCAATGAGAAAATAGCAAATGTGGAGAAACTTCAAAGGCTGCACAGGCAACAGCGAAAGACTATCAGCTTGAAAATAAACATAGCTCAGTCTGCAGGTTGACATTTCAATTAGTTGACATTAATTTGTAGTGGAGAAAAGATACCGCACAGAATAGGCGCAGAAGACGAAGACTATGAAGCCGTAGAGTGCGTGACAGCAGTAGACGCTCTTGAACATAGCGCGTTGATCTTGTAAATGAGCACCCATATAATTGAATGTTGTATATTGTATAGGTTATAATATTAGTTCTATATGTGTTCCTTATTTGTTAGGTTGTTAGTTTTTAACATGAGATACTATTAGCATGAGCAGACCTAAAACTTCCCTCTGTCATTCTCGAAAACTGGTTCAGGCGATTCTTTGGGGCAGCAGCAATTGAGTGACTTGAACAATCATGAAATGTCACCTACAGACCATTTGGAGCTCTCGCATGGCCGAGAACATATTTCTTCTAAAATATCTATTGCTGAGTTGCACTTTGTTAGCGGTGAAAATAAAGAAACCTATACTAATCACTACTACAATATCCCCAGCAAGCGCTCCCTTGCCTTTTTCGGGAGACTTGAACTATGCGCCAATAACCAAGCAAGCCCCCCCCCCCCTCCCTTGCCCATCATTTCTTTCGAACTGTTCTCCGCTACAGAATGATGCAGCAGCATGTTCTAAGAGTTTTTATATACTCGTATTTATCAGTACATTTACAGTGTGGTGCCTCGGGGTGGCGTACTAAGTTGTCAAAAAGTTGTCGGAACATTTGAAGAACGCCTTTCACCCTTGTCATGGCGCATGAAATTTCACACGAGGATTCCTTCCGGCTAATAAGAACAGTTAATGCATCCGTATTCAATAAAGCATTTCATTAGAAGCTATTCTTAGCCGTTCCTCCACCGCCATCTTGAATGTTGTTCCGCGATTGAGCAAGATCCCCCCCCCCACCCACGCCCAAATATTGTCCTCTCTTTCACCGTAGGGGAGCGGGGTGCACTTGCTCCGGATTTGACGCTATATTTAGCTAGCATTTAACAGCCTTGCTCGAGTGTTTTCTGGCTCAACTGGGACGTCATCTTGCAACGTCGGTCAATGCGTCGTCTTTTATGCATGTCATAGAAACTTCCAATGTTATCGCTGGTGTTCGCGTAAGCTCTCAAATAAACTTCACTATTTGCGCCATTCGCGTAATCTTAACACATTGATCTCAAACAATCACGAAGCTTCCGAGACATTGCAGCGAGGTCTGCGCCGAGCGTTGCTAATAGCCTTTGCGAGCGAAATCTGAATACATCTAAATAAAGCATTGAACACGGGTGTCAATATGCAGTGTATAAGAAGCTTGAAAACTAGTCATGGCCATTTTATATAAGTGATCTGTGCACTTTTGTAAGACGTTTCAGAGTGAGTGTTAATATGAAGACTATAGTTTAAATGACATGTACTGATAAAGTAACAGGCTGTTATGTGCCTGTTTGGCAGTACATTTAAGCGCGGATGTTATAAGGTTTTCGTAAAAAGAACCAGCTAAATAGGAAATAAATAATTTATTTTTTTTATGGCACAGACTATGGTAAAGTATGGCTATCAAGCTAAGGCAATATCTTCCGTTGTGGTTGGCGGCTCCGGGCTTGGGTTTTCGATTTCAGCATTAATGGCTTCTCGAAGAGGTCCAATGACTTCCTCTCGCAGCGCCCTCTGGAGGAGGTACTTTGAGGCTCGTTCCACGAACGGCTGTTCGAAGCCCAACACGCTCTGGTAGTGGATCTCCTGTACGTCTGCCGTCATGATCTGGAGATCCTCTAGAGTAGGCTTCGAGTCGTCAGATAGCGCTGTAAATATATCAAAGACATAGAAGCGCATTAACAACAAATTTCGGCAACGCCATTAAAAATCACTGTTTCGCCGCAATGGCGCAGGAATGAATGCAATAGCAACAAACTGTAATGTCATACGAATTAAGACTAACAGCTAACTCTCTCAGATCCGATATTGCAGAAACGTACAAAACACTGGTGTAAGGGAGCACGGCCGCTACAGAGAGAGAAGCTGTTTTCGGGTAATCTGTCGTCTCAACGCGAAGTGGTGAGAGCACAATATGTAAAACGGTATACAAGCCGTTTGCTGACGTCTGCCGAGATAACGTGTACGCCAGCGTTTGTTGCCGCTCCAATATAAGCAGTTTGCGCAGTTACAGCTCGAGCAATGCAGACGCCCCGGCTCCCCATCATGCTACTTTACCCAAAGACGGGCGGGGTGTTTCTTCTCTGCTAGAGAAGCAACTTAAACAAGCCTTGCACGCGGGATGATGTTATCGCATGCGTTCTCCGTGCAACGGAGCTTGCTGGATCGTTTAGTCTCTGCTACAACCACGTTCATCGCCAGCGCTCGCGCTTTTACTCGCGGGTGGAATATGCGATGCCCAGGGTGATGTTATCGATTTGGACTTTTTACGGAACGCGACGGCGATGGCAAAAACCCCGTCGAGAAGGCCCATATGATTATTATCGCATTATTAAGGAGCAGCTCGTGGTAATTTTTCAACCCCGAATTTCTTCAGTAGTTTTCCATACCCGACCGTAAAGGATGTGGCGTTGCATAAGCGGCAATAATTTGGCACAGACTGGCTCACCGACACATCGATAAGTCGAATTATCTTTGTCAAGTGTGCCGTCTCATCCTTGGCGGGTTAGTTTTAAAGAGGTTAGCCATTCACGTCATGTCACGCGGTGTCGCTGTCGGTAACTCCTTTCTACCAAAGTAAAAAGTGCAAAGGCAACGAATGGTCACGGGTTCGATCCCGCCCGCATTTCGGTGGAGAAGAAATGGTATAGGGCCCGCGTACTGTGCGATGTCAGTGCACGCTAAAGAACACCAGATGGTCAAAATGTCCGCAGCCTCCCACTACGGCCTTTCGCATAATCATATCGTGGTTTTGAGATGAAAAAACCCCGGATATTATTGTTATATTACAAAAGCAACGCGCATGAAAAAGAAAAGCAACTTTTCTTTTTTCTGCATATTGTGGCCGTTCATTTGATTACATCTACTTTCTTCATACATGTTCATCATATTGGGTGTTCGTCGTCTTCGTCGCGGCCTAATAAAGGTCGCGTCAACCGTTGCGTCACGAGTGGTGGAGGTTGCTCAGCGATATTCTGTCCTCTCCCAGCCTGCTCTACCTCCTGGAGCTCCGCTCAGGTCGCCGTCTGTGCCAGGTGTCCGGTAACATGCCTCAGGACGAGCCAACCGGTGCTCCTGCATCTACCTCCACGGCCCCGACTGCAAAGGCCTATCCACCCTGGATTATCAGTGGGCACCAGCGTGATTCCCCCCATGTTCGCCGGACTTCGAGATGAAGATGTGGAGGATTGGTTGGACCACTACGACCGAGTGAGTTCAACTAACGACTGGGATGATCCGGCCAAGCTTTGCCGTGTTTCTTTCTACCTCACGGACGTAGCGAAAACGTGGTATTTCAATCATGAAATTGATTTCACGGAGTGGACCCATTTCAAGCAACAACTTCGCCATATTTTCGGCACCCCGGCAGTTCGTTCTGCCCTCGCAAAGAAGACCCTGGACGCTCGCAAGCAACAACTTGGCGAATCTTACACCTCATATATTGAGGATGTGCTTGCTCTTTGTCGCCGTTTCAACACCTCCATGAACGAATCGGAGAGGGCTCGCCATCTGCAGAAAGGCATCGGCACCATGGCCTTTAATGCGTTGGCTATGCAGAACCCGACAACAGTCGCTGACGTTGTTGCCACGTGCCAACGCCTAGAGAAACTCGAGTCCCAGCGGTCGCCCCCCGGACAGCCCTGAAAACACCACCACCGCCGATCCCTCGTTGCGTGCTGTGATCCGGGCGATTATACGGGAAGAGCTGCAATCTCTTGGCCTCTCAGTGACCCCCCAGTCCACCTGAAGCCTCCAGCACTCTTTTGCGCGACGTGATCAAGGAGGAGTTCACGTCCATGGCCGCTCCAGCCTATGGGGACTCTCTGACCCCTCGACTCCAGCCAACGTCGTCGCTGGTTCACAAGGCGTCGTGCAATCGATGTCTGCACACTCGACGCCTATCCACCTGGCTTCGATGACTCCGAGTGCGCCTAGCCAGCCCTTTCACCGCCCATGGCGATCGCCTCGTCCGGTCTGCTATTACTGCGGGTATCGTGGCCACATTGCACGCTTTTGTCGGAAGCGTCAGCAGGACGAGCGCCGTGGATTCGACGCCTGCGAACGGGATGATGGTGCCGCCGGGGCCACTTTTCAACGCCGTCCTTACGCTCCGCCACCACGTCGCTCTCCATCTCCAACTGTAACATTCGAGACGGCACCAGCTTACCGCCCCACTAGACGCCGCTCACCGTCGCCCCTTCGCCGCTGTACGTCATCACTGCAACCTGACTCGCAATTCATCGACCATCGCCCGGAAAACTAACCTATGCAGCTTTTGGAGGAAAAGCTGCATTGAACGACAAGACAGAAATTCCTCCAGTGGGTTCATATAATATGGTATCTGTTTTACTAGAAGGTGTATACATGGACGCTTTGATAGACACTGGTGCTTGTTTGTCGGTTATTGATCGTTCTTTGTGTACCCGTCTCCGGAAAGTCACCACCCCTTATGATGTACCTACATTGCTCTCTGCTCAAGGGGACGCCATTAGACCTTCCGCCATGTGCGCCGCTAGTGTTTTCACTGATGGGCTTCTCCATTACGTACAGTTTGCCGTGCTGAGTTCGTAACCCACCAGTTTATATTAGGGTTGGATTTTCTGTCTATGGCAAACGCTCCCATCTGCTGTCGAGAACGTGTTGTTCACATGACGGAAACCGACTATGCCCTCCATGTGGGTGACAAGCCACTTCGCTTGCTCGCTGTGGAGAATACCGAGTTACCACCTGGTCATCAACGAATCGTTACCATCGCGTCTGACGTGATTGACTACGGTGACTTGTTTGTCCTGCCGTCTGCACGATGTCTCGCAAGAGGGATTGCCTTTGCTTCAGGGCTAGTGCGGTTCCACGATGGCTGCGGACTTCTCTACGCTACAAACCAGACGTCCGAGAAAATTCTCATTCCTAAAGGCACCACAGTGGCTTGCGTCACAGAATCCCAGCCTCTCTCTGTTTTTCCGCTCGTGCCGGCGTCCTCTGATCTTCCTTCTGTTGGACGTTCCCTGCACATTTCTGGTCTCGATGAGACTATCAGTCCCGATCTGACCTCATCGCAGCAACCTAACCATGAAAGCTGATTTTTAGTACGGGACTGTTTTGAACCAAGCCGCGAAAGCAGCAAAAAGTGTGTTGCATACTTACGGGCCACAAAGCGGGCTTTCGCGACCACCGGCCCCGTGAAGCGTAGGTACATGCGTGGCAGGCCTGTGATTCCCAGATTGCAGATTCCATCAAGCTGGGCACGAAGCTTGACGTCCCACGTGGTGTGGGCTGAACTCAAATTGCAGTTTACCTGCGAACGTACAAACAAGATTTTTAGTGCACGAACGAGCAAAGTTTACGCGGGCTCTACCAGTCCAATCACGGCATCACATCGTATTGTACTGCTCCGAAAATTCATGCATAACTTCCTTTCGTACGGTTTGCTTGCTAAACTGTCTACGCGGTTGTCTTGACAGCTTTCAGTTTTTCTTGACCCTAGTCTATCCGTACTGTGGCTCCACAATCGGATTTTATTGGTATACTTCTTTTATTACATCGCATTTTGAAAGCTGGTTAATAGAAAAGCGGCTTTACAATTCAACGCATACCTCTACTTTGGATTATCATGCTCCCATATTCACCTTACGGTGATGGGTAATGGTTAGCCTAAAATCTACAGAAACGTGGCTCACTTCCACATCGTTGTCTGCACAAGTATCTCACGAAGAAATTTATTTATTTATTTATTTATTTATTTATTTACTCATTCATTCATTCATTCACTCAGGTCAGCAAGTATTGCAGAGTGGAGTGGTGCAAGCGAGAACACATTAAAGTAGGAATTAGATGAGAATAAAGCGACAGTAAAGTACCCTAATGTACAGACTTAGCTCTTAGTGTATTATAACAGGAAGATAGCACTACATGAGGGGATCAGGAGAACGAATATATTTTATTTTCATACAGCGTTAGGAACAAATGAACCAAAACTGGCAGGATATTCAGCGGATGCCATTGATCCGGAAAAGGCACTTCAGTCATCACGAGCCTGAATAAAAGGTTATAGATAGTTTTCTGTGCTGCTCGGCGCGATACCGGCCACGTTGACTTCATTTTTGGGTGACGGTGGGTAAGATGAAATATGTGTGAATAGTATGTGCAGTTAATAAATCTTACTTTGCTTGCCAAATATCAAGATGCAGGGGTCTGAGGCCCACGGACATCTCGTCAGCGGCCCGCGGCACCGCAAGAAATAAACTTTTGTGACATTGCTAAATGGTATTCACATTATTTTATCACCTATTCCGCATTATACTGCTTTGTGCGGGTAAGGTACAGAATGGGCTGGTCTGAAGCATTTTTTCCCTAAAGCATCCCATGTGGTCACTACGTGTTGCAACATCACCGAAAAACTGTATTTTAGAATTGTCATTCTACAGGTAACTACCGATATGTTTCTCAGAACGTGGCATCAAATCTCCTTCAAATATGACCCATATATGAGTTTTGGGAAGGGCTTTCTTTTTATTGGGACGTGAATTGACGATTTGTGCAACCCCTCCTCCCCCCTCTCTAATTTTCTTCACTGTTCCCGCTTTTGTTGGACTAAATTTTCTTAAGTGCCACCCACTAGCTGAGGCGAGTTTGAGCCTCCTGATCTAGAGAATAAAAGTGCGAACGTTCGAGAAGGTTGTACGCATAAAATCGAATCAAGTAGCACAGCACACGATGGCTTGGAGGTCTTTAGTAGAGGCCGTCCTGCTGCAGTGCACCTAACATAGGCTATCGAAGACGACGATGATGGTGGTGAGGATTATGTAGTTGTTGTTGTCGAAGTGCAAGCGTGAAACACCAGAAAGGTATGGAGAACAAGGGTGCACTGGTACTGTGTCAGACAAAATGTCATTCGAGTTCAAGAAAGCAGTAGTGTCTCGTACAGGTAAAATTAAATGGACGTAAATGTGCACGAATTCCACGATGCAAAACTATCTGCTGAGTACCATACCCGCACTTCCTTCCGCATACGCCTCAATGTTTTTTTTGGTTTCGCTGTTTGAGTTCTGCCTTCTTCAATTGCTGCGACAACCGCGTCTCAGGATTTCACGCACTTTTTTCTTTATTGTCACAGACTTAGTCAGAAAATTTTATATGCAATACGTGTAAGTGCCTGCCTATCTTTTTTTCTTCTCTGTTGACTGTATGAACAAATGAAGCACTATGCAGCTGCCATTTTTATGAAAGAAAGCCATGATGTTCGGCTTTGTTTTCTTTTTTTCTCAGTCGATTGCAGGCATCCTTCCCTCCCACCCCCTGAAACTTTCTGGAACTCAAGTACTGTTGCACTGCCTCCGAGATCACCCACCCTTTCACCAAG